>NKZA01000176.1:522-34829 GCA_002374405.1 Metschnikowia cubensis | reverse complement strand
TTAAAATACAAAGATTTACCTAACTCCAGAGTCAGCTGTCACCCTGACCACATAAGGAAACAACCCCCGGACGAACCCTAACAGCAAAATTTATTTTTTGTTGTGGTTGGCCCATATGAGGCCACTTCTCAAGTGATTTGCAAATTGGCAATCCCAATGCCTCTCATATCAGTCTCTTACTTCTCATTTCAATCTTTACAAAGCTCCTAAAACTGAAATGTTCCAATTGAGTCAGTATATAATGTATCAAAGAAGCACTTAACCCTGTCTCTTCAAATTTGGCCAATTCAAGAATTTGTGAAAAAGAATAAAGACTGGTAGAGACCCAAGACTTGTAACCACTTACCATCCATGCTTCAATTCGCAGCAAAAAGCGCGAGGCAAACAATTAAGGAGAGTTTTCGGCTTCAATCTCGAGTTTACTAACCGTTGTTATCCGAAGTATGGAGACTAAAGAAGTACATGAATATGACTCCGCCCTTACCGTGCTTGGAACGGTACTGCTTATCTCCTCAATTTTCTCTAGCTTGTTGGCCGTGGCATGGCGATTGAAACCTCCTCTCTCTCCATGTCAACAGTTAAGTAAACATACCGGAGAAAGGAATTATCCAACCTAGCATATTGCTTGTTGTAGTCGTTCCCCGTTGAGGGTGCTGCCAAGTAGCGTAACTGTGCACAAACACTCTCGACCACAAAGCCATTGTTCTTGCCGCCGTTAGGAAAATTCTAAACCCCGTCGAATTGAGCACTTTAGGTCAGTCGATTCCGCTAACGAGACTCTGCAGTTGATTCCAATTAGGAGACGGGGCCCAGGCTTTTCATCAGGCCTTATGATTTAGAATTGTAGTGGTTTATATGATTGTGGTGGTGTGGTGGGGAATCAAGGGGATTTATATAATGGGCGGTAATGCGCTCACGCAAGTTGATGCATGCGACATGCACGCAGCATGATTCGCAATGTTTCACAGCAGCAGGTCGGTTTCAAGAAATCCCTCAAAGGTTACCCGAAGTTACAAGAAGTATATAGGGCCGCATATCCGCCTGGGTATGTGGATAGGGATTATTCTGGGATATATAGTATTTGAACATGTGCCTGGTCTAGAACTCTTTCTGATCTATAAATGGCCATTGGACACCGTGACAAACTATTGTACAGTACGCTCATGTCTATTGTTAACATGCTGAATTTTGCAGCCATGTCATGTGGATACACTAACGGTATCAAACAAACGTGCTACTAATTAAAGAACCGTGCTTGGAATCAAATCGTGCTTGCAATCAAATCGTGCTTGGATTCATATCGTGCTTGGATTTATATCGTGCTTGGAATCAGATCGAGCTGTATTCAATTTATGTTGGCAAAAAGTACCATACCATGTTCCTCCAGACTATCAATAGAACACGATCAAGAAAACCAATGAATTAAAGAAGAAATTCATATGAGGCACAGTATTATAAGTGATGCATCTGAATTTCTATGGACCAATGTTTCTTTGTTGAACACATTTTTGTTTAGTTCACTGACATCTAGGTTAGTAAACTATATCTGCAATTTAAGATGAACACTGGGTACCGTACTTGAGAAGATTTCTGAAGGTCAATGTCATAGCAATTTCAGGTTATGCGAACGCTTAACAGCTCTCTGCAGATTTGTGGACAATTCCCCAATGAGATCCGCGGTCCCAGGAGAATCTGTGACTAGCCATGGGTAAATTTCAGTGGACTCTTATTACGATAGGACACAGTCTTTTTCCTCATTTTTTTATCAAGATATGAACATTTTAGGAGGAGTCCAAAAATGTCTCCAATAGCAACACCTCACAACGCTTCTTGTGTTTGGTGTTTAGCTTTACCCCTTGCCCAGCATATGGTTCCAGCTTGTATATTCGATCAATCCAAAGAGATTTTCCCCGACTTCCAAGTTCGTTCTCAAACTTTTCTCTGAAGTTCCCAGGTCCTTCATAGTGCGTTTCGTGGAGAGGTGTGATAGTACCTTCTTAACACAAGAGTATTTATCAGGCCTTGTGATCAATATGTCATGCATGTATAAAGCAAGCATAAGCACCGTTCTTTTGGGGCTTGTGATATATGGGGCTTGCAACACATATGGTTCCGATTTGCCTCTCTTGAATTCAAATATCATTATGATATGAATGACTTGATGGCATACATGAGGGGCTTTCTTCAACCTAAGGTTTCTTTAGTCTGGGGATTATTGTTTCTTTGCTTGTTTACATAACCTTCCGGTTGGATCATAAAAATCTTGCCTCTAACACTCATCCAATAACGCTGTCGTGACATCCATCTATCTTATCACTACCCGTGCTTCACTGCAATGACCATCCTTGAGCTTTCTTTCAGATCACAGGAGAGAACATTCTTGACAATCAACACCCTTCGATGCATGAAGTGCATTTCAGACAACTTTACTTCAGGAGCAATGTGCTTTGGGAAAAAAGCACTTCAGGAAATTGTACTCCAGGAGCAATGTTCTTCCTAAATAAGGTGCTTCAGAAAACTATACTTCAAGAAGTGTATGATAGAAGTTTATATCTTAGTCTGGATTTGCATGTGCACCATAAAGACAGGATGTGGTGAGAACCTGTCGCAGTGAAAGAGTTGAGGGCAAAAATTAGAGTTTGTCTGCGTACGTCAAGGAATACTCCATGGGAAGAAGAGTGCGAGAGAGTCCAGCGAGAGCCAAAACTGTGAACAAGAATCCAAATGATAGCCAAGTGTGTTCAGACGGTCCGTCAATGGATGAGTTGGTGACGAAAGGGGTCGGCTGCACGAATTGAGGAAAGGTTCTTAATGTATTCGTTCTGTCGCTGGATACTGACCTGCAAATAGTTGATCAATTCCTACTGGATGGCCACGATCTCATCGTCATCCTCAGTCTCTTCTATTTGCTTTTGTTGCTTCCCTTCAAGAATGTCAAGTGACTTCGGAAGCGCAAAAAAAGGATCTGAAACTTGGGGCCTCGCTCTGGAGTCGGGAGTTCCTTGTTATCCGGCGATCGCTCTCTACTTCAATTTCCTTCTTGATGGTGGCTCTATTTTCCCTAATTCCTTCAGTTTCTTCAATAGGTGAGTTTGTGAGGAAAGAGTTGGGGATGATGAGACGAATGTTGATTCTGGGGAAGATCTCCTGTACCAAGGGTAAGAGCCAGGTGGTCAATATCCATGGCCAAGGTCAATCCCTAAAGGAGGAAAAGCCCGAAGAAATGCTTTAGACAAGAAGAATGGACACGAACTTCATGTTAGATTCTTGTTTCGTCAGGTTCTCTGTTTATTATGTTTAAGATTCTTCGGAAGGGGGAATCTGAGATATTCAAGTATTTGACGGGCGAAGCTAGCGGATTCGGCCAGTTGTTGCTATGAGAAGGCTCTCCAAAAACATGAAGCAAACAGGGACAGAATTCATACTGTTCACATTTTTTTGGCATAAAAATATGGTGTGTGTGATTATAAGCACTGATGCTGGTCTAGTGTGCAATAGCTTGACCGGAACTGCGAGCCGCGGCCAGAATTGTCCTACTACAGGACGTCCAGAAGTCCACCGCTGGACGTTCCTGGACTCAAAAATATGCTTTGGGAAGTCTGAAACGCTGGGATTCCACCAAACCAGCTCTTTGTTCCGTACCATGAAAAAATGGTCGTTTGCGTTGGACCTTTTTCTGCTGAGGTTGCGTGGTGTACGGGTTTGGTTTGCACCCATTGCTGAACCTGAGGCTTTAACACACGTGAGTACCGCATGCTCATGTAAATGTTTACAAATGAAACAAAGGTGCAGACTCATCTAAGCGTCTGAGGACTCTTCTAGTTCGCGCTCCCAAGACAATGGCAATGTCTTGGAGAATAAAATGTTAGTGGTTGACGGAGGACTGAGAAAGAGGATTCTATAAGGGACAAGAATATTCTTGAAAGAGAGGATCGAGATGGCAGTGCTAAGATACAAGGATATCCTAGTATAACTTCGGATGAAGATAAGAATGGTTAAGATGTTCACTGAAACACTGGAGAGATTTGCTGGAATTTAACTTGAGGACTGTTTCAGATTGCGCTAATGTTTATTCCAAATTCTCATCATTCAACACACCTCTAAAGAATGCATTAACCCTAAGAGCCAAAACGATTCGAAGTATAAGGGCCGAGGTGACTGCACATGCTAACTTTTTCCAAATCATAAACCCTCTTGTCCTGCACATTGCCTCTGTAATTCCTACACCACATTATACAGTTATGCATTGAAGATTTGCAAAAACGAGTGTGTTTTGGGAATCTACAATTTTAAGTATTCATTCAAAATCTACAATTTTGGATTGTGCATAAAAAAGTGTAATTTTACGAGATTGTGCATTAAAAACTACAATTTTACGAGATTGTACAGTACAAATCTACAATTTTGCAAGATTGTACATCACAAAACGTCAATTTTATCAAAATATGCAATTGATTCTACAATTTTACTAAATAGTACATCAGAAAACTACAATTTTACGAGATTGTGCATTAAAAAACTACACTTTTACGAGGCTATGCATGACAAAACTACAATTTTACGAGATTGTGCATTACAAAACTACAATTTTACGAGCTAGTACAATAAAAAGATTCAATTTATCCGTTATGGGCATTGATAAACCACAATTTTAAGAGATTGAATATTATGATCCTGCAATTTTACGAGATTGTGCATAAACAACTGTAATTTTACGAGATCGTGCATTAAGAAACTACAATTGTACGAGGCTGTGCATTAAAAATCAACAATTTTACGAGGTTGTGCATTGAAAAGATTCAATTTATCCGTTATGGGAATTGATAAACCTCAATTTTAAGAGATTGAACATTATGATCCTTCAAATTTACGAGATTTTTCATCTCAAAACTACAGTTTTACGACATTGTACATTAAAAAACTACAACTTTGCAACATTGTACATCGTAAAACCTCAATTTTATCACAATATGCAATTGATTCTCCACTTTTACGAGATTGTGCATTAGAAAACTACAATTGTACGACATTGTACATTAAAAAACTACAACTTTGCAACATTGTCCATCGTAAAACCTCAATTTTATCACAATATGCAATTGATTCTCCACTTTTACGAGATTGTGCATTAGAAAACTACAATTGTACGACATTGTACATTAAACATCTACAATTTTGCAAGATAAATCACAAAATGTCGATTTTATCAAAATATGCAATTGATTCTCCAATGTTTACAAAATGGTACATTAAAAAACTACAATTTTACGAGGTTGTGCATTAAAAAACTACAATTTTACGAAATGATACATTAAAAAACTACAATTTTACGAAATAGTACATTAAAAAACTACAATTTTACGAAATGGTACATTAAAAAACTACAATTTTACGACAATATGCTTTGAACATCTACAATTTCACCAAAGTATGCATTGGAAAAGTACAATTCATAAAATTGTGCATTCCATTTCTACGATGACCAGCGAGCTCTTATTTTGGAGAGAAATCTCTTTGGAGAGAAATCTCTTTGGAGAGGTAATCAAGCCACAAGCAGACTGGGGGATTGATCAAAACACTTCTTTGAAGCTCATGCCACAGAAATTCATTACACTTTTTCTGGTGCTCTGACAAGAGAAAATGGACTTGAAATCCAAAGATTCACCTCGGCACTCGTGCAGGGAACTTCATTTGGCTTGGACGGTACTGAAGGAGGTTTTTGGGATGAAAACCAATTGAATAAGAAGCAATTCCAGATCATGTTCTGGGCACAGAGTGGGCTTGAAGTCGCTGGCAAAAATCCCGGTGAATTTGGGTGCAAAATCTGAATTTTTCTGAATTTTGCAATCTGGCAAGGAGGCCTGGGTTGTCGATGACGGGTGTTTACGGAATTGTGCATCCCAAAACTAAAATTTTACGAGCTTATGCACTCAAAAAAATAACTTTACGAGATTGTGCATTCACATTCTAAATTTTTACGAGATTGTACATAAGAAAGCTACAATTTTGTAAGATTGTGCACCATAAAACTGCAATTGCACTACAATATGCGATTGATGCTTCAATTGTACGAGATTGTTCAATCAATTTCTACACTTTTACGAGTTTGTGCATTAAAAAACAAGAATTTTACGAGATTGTGCATTAAAAAACCACAATTTTACGAGATAATACATTAAAAAACCACAATTTTACGAGAAAATACATTAATAAGATTCAATTTATCCATTTTGCCCATTGCTACACTACAATTTTACGAGTATATATATTGAATTTCAACAATTTTACGAGATTGTACATTACAATCCTGCATTTTACGACATTGTACGTAAAAAACTTTAGTTTTAGGAAATTGCTCATTCAATTGTTACACTTTTACGACATGATTCAGTTAAGGAGTACATTTTTACGAGATTGTGCATTAAAAAATTACACTTTTACGAGATTATGCATTAAAAAACAACAATTTTACGAAATGGTGCATTAAAAACTACAATTTTCAAAATTTCATACAGTCTCGAAAAAAAACGATGATGCAACTTCCTTTTCCATATTCTAAAGCTATGTGTGTGACTGATTGCGTTATGTAGTATATTTACATTTGGAGTTCTTTGAGTCTTGCAGTACGAGTTAAGGACTGAATGGAACATTGATTGACTGGAAACCCCGAATTGGGTAACAAAATACCCGTACACCTGGAGACCTCAACAAAAAAAATCCAACGCAAGAGACGGTTTTTTCATGAGTTTGTTTTGAAAATGGGTTTGAGGGAATGCTAGAATTCCGGATAATGTTACTACAATATGCGATTAATTCTACAATTTTACGAGATTGTGCATTGAATTTCTACAATTTACGAGATTGTGCATTGAATTTCTACAATTTTACGAGATTGTGCATTCGATTTCTACAATTTACGAGATTGTGCATTCAATTTCTACAATTTTACGATATCGTACATTACAAAACTACAATTTAGCGAAATGACACATTAAAAAACCTCAAGTTTGCAAGATTGTACATCACAAAACGTCAATGTTACTACAATATGCAGTTGATGATTCAATTTTACGAGATTGTGCGTTACAAAACTACAATTTTACGAGATTTTTCATCCCATTTTTACCAGAGTATAAATGACGGAACCCGAAGTTTACATTATTGTACTTTGTAAACCTTCAATTTTACGAGATTGTGCATTTGAAAACTATAATTTTACGAGATTGTGCATTTAATTTCAAGAATTTTACGAGATTGTGCATTTAATTTCAAGAATTTTACGACAATGTGCTTTGTAAATCTTCAAATTTACGAGAAGATGCATTTGAATTCTACAAGTTTACGAGATTGTGCATTGAAAAGTTACAAATTTCGGTCAGATCCCAAAATTGTATGTTTAGGAAATCGTGTATCAAACAATCACAATTTTATGACTCTGCATTGGAATTTTATAACTTCACAAAATAGTAAATTACAAGCTATAATTGTACTGAAATTTGCATAAATACTCCAACTAATCACACTATGAATTGAGGAACCACATCTTCACGAGATTGTGCATTCAAAATTACAATTTCACGAGATTGTGCATTGAAATTCTTTAATTGTACCACAATATGCAATTGATTGTGAATTTTTACGAAATTGCGCATTCAAAAGCTAGAATTTTACGAAATGGTGCATCCAAAATGACAATTATCTGAATTGGTTGAGAAAAAAACTGCAATTTTACGAAATGGTTCAGAAAAAATCATAATTTTACGAAATGGTAGATCTTAAAACTGCAATTCAAGAGAATGTACATTACAAAAGTACATTTTACGAGATTGTACAAAACTTGAAATTCAAGGAAATGTGCCTTACAGTACTACAATTTTGCTACAATATGTAATTGATTCTACAAGTTTACAAGATTGTACATGACAATTCTACAATCTTATGGAATTGTACATTGAAAACTACAATTTTTAACGAGTACTTACCGCGTACGGATGCAGGGAATTTGTGGATGTTTTATGCAGACATATCAGACACGTACACTCGAGATGAATGGGCCTGCACACTATTAACGGTCAATAGGGCTGTGTGGACCCAGGACAATACGGATGTGCTGTACTTCGACGACCAAAATGGTATAAGGGAAATGGTGCCCTACTTATCACTTTGGTTTTGTATGGAAGAACTGCCATTTCTCTGGTTTTGTATGGAACAACTGCCATTTCTCTGGTTTTTAGTGTATACTAAAACATATGTCGAAAAAAATTGTACCAGAGTATGTTTTTGAATTTAAAAAATTGCCGAAATTAAGGGTCAAAAAACTACAATTTCTCGAGATTGTGCATTCGAAATAGATACTTTTACGAGATTATTGATTGAAAAACTGTAAATTTACCAAATCATGTAATCAAATCCTACAATTGTTCAAAGCTATGCATTAAAAAAATATGATTTTACCAAATTGTGCATTACAAAACTACAATTTTACGAGCCTATGCATTAAAAACCACAACTTTACGAGAAGGTGCATTGAAAACTACAATTTTACGACATTGTGCATTGAAATTTTAGAATTGTTCAAGATTATCAATTACTTTTTTATCAAATTGTGCATAAAAACTATAATTTGACTGGTGTACACTTTTTAATTTAGAAATTTTTGAAATTGTGCATTACAAAACAATAATTTTTCTACAATACATATTTAAATTCTGCAATTTTACGAGAGTATGCAGTACAAATCTACAATTATAAGACATTTGGCACCCCCAGACTACTATTCTACTAAATGGTGCATAAAACAATTACAATTGTTCGAAACTATGCATTAAAAAACCACAATTTTACGCGAGTGTGCATACAAAATATACAATTTTACGACATTGTGCATCACAAGTCTACAAGTTACGAGATTGCCATTTAAAAATTGCTGTTCTACGAAAGGGTGCATTCAATGTTTATAAATGTTTAAAACTATTCGATAAAAAACTACAATTTTACAAGAGTATGCATTCAATTCCAATGCCGACCTCTTGTTTGGCTTTGTGGTTGTGATGTCCGTGATGTTTTCGTTTTTGGTGTTATTACTTCGGGGCTTATCCTCCATGTCATTCTTGGGATTGGAAGAGCATATGCTACTTTGTGACGGACCTGCATTTGTGTTTTTGGTGTATACTTTGACCTCGACTTGGTGTTGCTGGAGTTGCCAGAGCAGGAATCAATTGAGCGCTAATGTTTGGAAATCATCATTGATGTTGTAGGGCATCAAAAACTACAATTTACGAAATTGTGCGTTCGAATTATACAATTTTACGAGCCATTGCATTCACACAAAAATTTACGAGCCATTGCATTCAAATTCAAAAATTTACGAGACATTGTATTCTAATCCAAGAATATTCAAGAATTGCTCATTAAAATACTATAATTTAACGGGTATTTGCATCCCAAACTACAATTTTACGAGAATTTGCATTAAAAAACTACAATTTTACGAGAATTTGCATTCAAAAATTACAATTTTACGAGACATTGCATTCGCATTATACAATTGTACGAGAATTTGCATTCAAAAACTACAATTTTACGAGACATTGCATTCACATTATACAATTGTACGAGCCATTGCATTATAAAATTTTACGAGAATGTGCACAAAAACAATAATTGTACGAGAATGTGCACAAAACCAATAATCTTACAAGACAGTGCATTCAAATTCAACATACGAAATTGTCCAATGAAATATTATAAATGTCCAGAAAGGTTTGCATTGAAAATTATAATTACGTGCATTTCCATCAAATCTCTAATTGTACGAGAACCATCTCGCAGGTGCACCGTGTAGACTAGACTTCCTAAACCACAGTCATCTTAAACCATTACAGTCATCAAAAAATGCATCATCTAATGACCTTAGCACACATTTATATTAGAATTTTAATCATATACATTAGTGAAAACCACAGTGATTCGAGCCTTTCTCTTTTTTTTAATTTTGTATTTAAAATATCTGAATCTGGATCATAAAAATGAAGTAGCTTAAGAAAGGTAAAAATTGAAAGGGGTAGGACAAACAGAAAAGAGATAAAAAGGGTTATCGAAAAAACTGGGGCAGGCGCTCCTTTTATAGCTGGTTTTGTGTTTGAGGCTGCAAATCTGAAACACACCGTGCATCACCATAAACTTCAATTGTAGGCCACTATGCATTCTTAATGCTACAATTTAACATAGTATGAATTAATGCGGGGAAATGTCTTTGCTTGAGATTTGGCCTTACTGCGAGTCCTTTTTCTGTATACAACTAGAAAGGAGAATTTTAGGAAATTTTAGTATTTTTACATTTTCAAGGATTGCCAAAAAACAAATATTACCTTTGACTCTTTCTTTTCTTTTGGCAGAAGCCTATCCTGGTAGAGTCTATTTGGAACTTTACAAAATTATACATAAAACCAGTTCTTTTTTATGAGTCTATGTATTCAAATTTTATAATTTTAGAGACTATTCATTGATAATTCTATAATTGTACCAAATTGTGCATTAAAATCGACAATTTTACGAGATTGTGCATTAAAATCTACATGTTTACGAGATTGTGCATAAAAAACAATAATTTTACGAGACTATGCATTGATAATTCTATAATTGTGCCAAATTGTGCATAAAAAGCACTAATTTTACGAGATTGTGCATAAAAAACCACACTTTTACAAGAGTAATTCTATAATTGTACCAAATTGTGCATAAAAAACCACAATTTTACGAGACTATGCATTGATAATTCTATAATTGTGCCAAATTGTGCATAAAAAGCACTAATTTTACGGGATTGTGCATCAAAACCACAATTTTACAAGACTATTCATTGATAATTCTATAATTGTACCAAATTGTGCATTTAAAATCTACAATTTTACAAGACTATGCCATCATAATTCTACAATTTTACAAAGCTGTACATCAGAAACCACAAGTTTACGAGATTGTGCATCAAAACCACAATTTTACAAGACTATTCATTAATAATTCTATAATTGTGCCAAATTGTGCATAAAAAAACAATAATTTTACGAGATTGTGCATCAAAAACTACAATTTTACGAGACTACGCATTGATAATTCTACAATTTTACAAGAGTATGTATTGATAATTCTATAATTGTACCAAATTGTGCATTAANTTCTACAATTTTACAAGAGTATGTATTGATAATTCTATAATTGTACCAAATTGTGCATTAAAATCTACAATTGTACGCGATTGTGCATAAAAAGCACTAATTTTACGAGATTGTGCATCAAAACCACAATTTTACGAGACTGTACATCAAAAACCACAATTGTACAAAGCTGTACATCAAAAACCACAATTTCCAGACCATGCATCACAACACGACAAGTTCACGCAATTGTCATTCGAATTATACAAATCTACCAAATTGTTCATCAAATTCAACAGTTTTACCAAAATGTTCATCAATCAATTTTTAATGAATACCCATTGGAAGCCTATTTAACTCAACAAAACAGAACTTCACCATATTGTCCCAAACTACAATTCACGAGACTAGACACTACACTACAATTTCATTTGTATAATTCATACATTTTACATTTTACATTGACATACATTGATCCCACTAACATTTCAACACACGGACCCAGGTACCTAGTGTATTGGATACAGGCCCTGGTGTACTGTGTTAGGCATAGGCTGTTGAACTTGAGGCATCTGCCATGTGAACGTACTGTTGAGCGTTCGAGCTCACTTTTGCATAGTTTGGAATTGTTATGACGTTCGCCTCCAATAGCTCTCTTAAATACAGTGAATCAGGGTTCATCTTTAGTCACTAATATTCTTCCCAAAACCAGGTATTAGTGACTTCCTTATATCTATTGATACCGCTCAACCTAGAGCGGGATCCTCTCTATATATAGCCAATCCCCGGGACTGGCAGGCCCGAAACCGTCATTGCGTGATTGACTGTGCATGATGACTGTACGTCTTCATCATGCACATAACCCAGTTTCATCTGTACCTCATCTTGATGAACCACGTGGGACCTATCATCTCATCTCAAGTCTGTGTGTTGACATCATCCTGTAGACAACATGCTTCACAGTTGCCTGCACTCACAGGTTGGCACATGACTCTTGTCCCACACGTTCAACACTCCCCCTCAGATGAAACACCTATCTGGTCATCACTCATTCAGTAAATTACTGGAAGTCAATAGCTCATGTTGTTGTCTCTCCAATCCTTTTGTGAGTAAGTCAGCCAAGTTTCCTTTTGTTCCAATATGGTTGACTCTCAATAGTCCTCTGTCCATATATTGGAATATCACTGCGTACTTCGTTTCAACATGCTTCATCCCTTTCTTAAACATTCTATCACCAACTTGTTCAACAATGTTAACGTTGTCACACCACACTTGCATTGTGTCATCTTTCTGTTCTATCTTCAATTCCTTCATGAAATTCCTCAACCATACTACCTCTCTGCTGCCTTCAAAGAGTCCAAAGAGCTCTGCCTCTGTAGTCGATTCTGCTATGGTCTTTTGCAACTTTGAAGACCATGATATTGGTTCTCCCATGAACATAATTAGATAAGCAGATCTAGACTGTGTTGTCTCTGTGTTTGTTGCTAAGTCGGCATCCACATATACTTCAACGTCTTTCTCTTCAACAGATCTTAACTTCTTTCTGATCCATGAACATTTCAACATCCTCTTGATTTGATTGTTCAGATCTCTGAAATACAATTCCTTTTCTCGGAGTCTGTAACGATCTCACTGCCATGTGGGCTGCTCTGTTATGGTCAACTAGTGCAGATTCAAGATTTCAGAACTTTGAGTTGTAGTGAAAATCGGTGTAGAACATATTCATTTAGTTTGCAAGACTAGGCAAAGCGCCATGAACCTTTTTCATCTTTCTTGTTTAATTGGCTGGTGCTGTAGAGTTTCGGAAGACACTACCATTCCCGATGGGATTCTGCATGCGTCGGTGCTTGGTTGGAGATAACCATCTTTATAAACCTCTTCATATTCACCTACATTACGTAATTATTCACGTAATTATTCACGTAATTAGTCACCTACATTATGTAATTATTCACGTAATTAGTCACCTAATTATTCACCTAATCAGTCATCTAATTACTCACCTAATTACTCACCTAATTATTCACCTAATCACTCACCTAATTATTCACCTAATTAGTCATGAGTTCAAAGCTACATACCCTCTTTTATGTTTTGCCTTGGTTCCTTCAAATACCTAGCCAAGTTCAGAGCCTGATAAGCCTTATCCGGTCTCACTGTCTTTGCTGCAAACATGAGCTTTCCCACGATCGATCTGTACTCCGACTCATCCCATTCTTCCTGCAGTTCTTCTTCTGTAAGGACGTGAAGACACTCCTTGTGTTTTCCTGGTGTGTTAGTATTCCGCATTCCCCCTTTCCCAGCATACGGCTTTAGCTTGTAGATGTAGTCCTCAAGATTTAACCCGATGAAATTGTCACTGACTTCTAAGTTCATTCCCAAAGATTTCTCCGGCCTTGAGCACTAACTCAGTCCATTTTCTTGTAAATAAATACTTTTTTGCTCTACTCTAGCCAAAAGTTTATAACCTGCTTTTTATCATCCAATTTTGGCTTTATCTTATTGTAACCGGCTTTGATGACATGTTTGTGATATACAATCATCGGAGAATATGGCCATAATAACGTTTAACGAATGTTGAGCCCCGATCCAAGATGAATTCCACACAATTAACCTGGGATGATCCCCAAGTCAAGTCATAATATAGTTGCGAATCATCACTTAATAAATCATCACTTAATAAATCATCACTTAATAAATCATCAGCGTTGAAGCAGATTGGGTTGTATAGTCCTTCATTTAGAAGTTCTTCATTTTCTCGGTGTTTGTCCTTCATGTCGAGGTTCTTGGCGAGGTTTGACAGTACCTTTTCACACATGAGTTATTTGGCCCAAGAATCAATATATCGTCAACCTGCAGTCCAGAGATAAAACTATCTAGCAAAATTAAACAAACTAATAATCAAAAGAGTTTCGTAACCCATCCATAGTCTTTCAAAGCAAATGGTAATGTTTTGCACCACTTTCATTAGAATTGAATATTCTGAAATGTATGTCTTGAGAATTGCCTCATATGCACTACATTTGGAAGTCTTACCGTACCAAAAAGGGCTAGGAAGGACGGAACTGAATGGAGAGGGTTCGAACCATTTTGTCGGACCATTTTGAACCATTCTATCTTCTTTGTCGAACCATTTTGGACCATTCTATTTTCTTGGTCGAACCATTTTGAACCATTCTATCTTCTTGGTCGAACCATTTTGTCAGACCAGTTTGAAACATTCTGAAATACTGTACAATGCAATCATAGTAACTTCCCTTTGCAGGGCCTGTAATATACACGGTTCTTATATGCATCTCTAAATAAATAAATGAATAAATAAATAAATCCCAATCAGGTTCCCCTAACCGAACCGTATTTCAACTTACAGCAAGTCCTTTTAATAAAAACTCAATAAGTAAAATTTAAATTGCGTAATACTTGAGTTATTGAGGCAAAAATGTCCACGTGTTCGAATCACGTTGCATCCGTAAAAAATGACTATGGCGAAAAGGTAAACGCGATTAGTTTAGGTGTAATAAAATTAAGGGTTCAAATCCCTTTAGTCATATTAAAGGTTATGAAAAAAGAAAAAAAAATGGCATTAATATATTTTATAATATGAACAAAAACTTGAATAAGTTCAAGAGTATTAAAAGAATTATCAAAACATATAATATTAATAGGGAGTGGTTTATTGGCAATACCAACTTTATATGATTGATGAGAAATAAATGTATTTTATACAACGGATGGAATAAATATTATTAACGGCATATTTAATACCTTTATCAATAATATCAAATTGAAATAATATAAAAAATAGATTATGAAATGAATCTATAAAAAATATAAAACCTCATATGCAATAATGTGTAAAAATTTACTAACTCATAAAGTTTTAAAAAAAAAAAAATGAAATACCATGACAGTTAAGTCAACTTCAAATAATAGAACCCGAAGTGGGAATTTATAATTAATATCATTTTGGCTAAGCTGAAATAATTTTGGGTATTTTACTAGAAGAGCGTAGTGCTATGGAAGTAGCATGCTATGTTCTGTGCTGGGGGATGTTGATTTAATATTTTTTCAATTAATTTTTCCTTTTAATCATTCTCTAAATCATTTTTATTTACTTTTATTGATTTTCATATTTTTATATTATCACGACAATTAAAAAACATAGGAAAGCTAATAGCTCTTATAAAATGGAAATTCCAACTAAATTATTAATCAAAGATAGAGATAAAACTTTCAGTATAACTAAACATGTTTTAGATGCTAAGTTATTATGATTTTTACATAACGGATATTGTTTTCTCTCAGCGACGTGTAATTGTTTACTTACATATGATTTATGATTTATATATTTTAAAGGTCTAATATGATACATTTCTACATTTTCATAACTAGGCTACGGCCGATCTATTGGTAATCCCAAAAGAATATAATTCAATGATTAATACTCATGATATATAATACCATTATTTATCCCGGCCGTTGGCCGGGTTTATAATAAATAAATAAAAAAACTAGACTCATGATATCAAAAATTACAAATTGATCATATTTTACCTAGAATTATAGGTAGATATGATAATAGAGTCTCTGCTAAACTTGATGATAGTGACAATAATATCAAATTGAAATAACATAAAAAGATTATTTTATGAGTTACTTTTAAATTTAGGTATAATTTTATTAATATATTTTATGTGTCAAGATATGACATCTTTTTATATATATATTGAAGCATCATTTGTAATGATAGGTTTATATGGTGCAAGTAATATAGATAAAGCAGCAGATTATATATTAATTTATACATTATTTTCATCTTTATTTATGTTATTAGCAATAGGAAATGGAAATATTATTAGATAATACAGATTATCAAAATTTCACTATGACCTCATGAATGACCTGATGCCACACACGAGAGCCTGCTTCAATCCGTAGAGACTTCCTTAGTTTAAGGACTAAATGTTCCTTTCGCTTTTGAACATAACCTTCTGGTTGTCTCATGTAGATCTCCTCTTTTACACTCCATTCAAGAACGCAGTCGTGACATCCATCTGTCTTATCACCAACCCTTGCTTCACTGCAATGGCTAGATTACTATATAGATCAATATATAAATAAGTTAAAGTATTTTTATTAAAAATATAGATAAATTAGATATTTAAGTACCAAAACAATCATGAATAGATGAAAAATTATTACAAAAGCTATTAATTATATATAAACTATCAATTAAGATAAATAGACTATTAGCATCTAATGAATGAATTAAGTTAGGCATTAAAGCTAAATTATTCTTACTCTTATTTGGTAATTCATTATTATAAATTTTAACTGAATATGAGTTTTTATAATAAGATGATTTATGTATTCTATAAATATTCTCATCCATATAATAATGATTAATCATTAATCCACTAGGTAAAACTCAAGGTGTTGGAATATTTAATATTTGTTCAAATATACGTCATCTAACTAAAAATATAAGAAAAGGTAAATTATTTTATAATGTACAATTTACAACACGTAAATTAGTTGTCTTAAATGAAATAAAAGATATTTTTTATTATAAAAATTGTAATAGAAAGAAAATTTATATTTACTGACATGATTAAAAAGTGTTATAAACAACACTAAAAGTTATAAAGCTCAACCCATTAAAAGAGTTTGAATACCTAAAGGAAATAGCGGTAAGTTAACACCTCTAGGTATACCTACTTTGAATGATAGAGCCCTACAGCATCTAATAAATTTTAAAATAATTTAGACAGACTGAACCTAATTATTAAAGAAATTCATTAGAAATTGGAGAGCCGTATGCGGTGAAAATTGCACGTACGGTTCGGCGGGAGGCTTTTTATCTCTCTAAAATCCTGGTAATGGTGGTATACCTATTAATGAAAATAATGCTAATATCATACATATTGCTAATGTTAAATTTGGTGATTTTAATTGATGAATATAAATTAAAGAATAATAATTTCTTCCATCTTTAGATCTTCTGATAAATTTATTTTCAATTAGATTTTTCTCGAATTTTTCTATAGGAGCGTTAACCATAAGTCTATTAATAATTCTCATTTTCTTACCTTTTTTTTTATCTGATGAAATCTCTAATTTATGGTTAAAGCTATACTGCTTAAAGTTCAATTTCCAATCGTTTCAAGCTATAGACTTATACCTTGACAGAAATAGGGATAATCATCCTTAGGGGAGTAGGAGTGCACCATCTGTCTGATCACCAACCCTTGCTTCACTGCAATGGCTAGAACCATCCTTAAGCTCTCGTATCTGATTTAAACAAACTAAAGAGTCAAAGTTTCGTACTTATGACTAAAAAAGCTAAGGATCAAGGGTTTGAAATAAACTGTTTATGTGAAGTCTTGATTAATTATTCAAAACAAACTGATGTGAAGTCTTGATTAATTAATCAAAACAAACTGATGTGAAGTCTTGATTAATTATTCAAAACAGCAACTTTTGGAATTATTGGTTTATTCAATTTGCTAGTGTGGTTTGACTCATTTTCAACTTTTGTTTTAGTATATATTAATATACAGTGTTTTTGAAAACTATTCAAACCAGCGCTATAAAACAATTCAAACCACACTAGAAAATTATACAACCAATCATTCAAAAGTATCGTACCCCTTCCAATTCAGTTCCTTTCATTTTTGAGCCTTGACTAATATTGCAAGACTCCTAAATTTATTACCTATTAGACAATCATCCAGATTTAACATTTCATCACACTGAATTTTGATTAAAGTTTGTGTGAACATTTGGTTTGAAAGACTGTGCGAAGGAGTACGAAATATTCTGTCGCTTTGGTTTGAATACTTCTCAGAAACACTGTACAGAGTTGTACCTTGCAAGACCAAAGTCCTATGTAACGGGTCCACCGCGCTTCTTATACTTTTCAGTTCGGCTAAGACTCACACAGCCTTTATTGTTCAGAGTCTGCACAGTCCTATTGTCGTTCCAATGGCCTGCGTACAACATATCCACGGAGTTCCTTGCCTCCGTACACGCTAGGTATTCGTTGACACTATTAGCCGTTCTGAACAGTTGCCGTTAGGAGGATGTACCACGATTGGGTGATGGATAATTTTCATACCACCATCACTGCACCATCACTGTACTATACCATGATCTTGTCTTTAAGCTGCTCAATGTAAAGACCATTCGAATTGAGTCATGTGACATGGGTCAGGATATCCACATGTTCCACATCCAAGTGGAAATGACTGAGTGAATGACTGAGTGAATGACTGAGTGAATTGGACCGACTGAAATGGACCGACTGACAAGTGGACAGCCGGTGCGGTGTAGAATGGCCTATAACCCCTGTAACATATCGCAATATTCTGAATTCAGAAGTTCGTCCTTCCAAATCGGTGTTCAGAAACGGACGTCACAACAGAATTGAGTTGGGATACCAAAGAGAGTATAGGAGTCAATAACTGGAGAGCAGGGAGCAGGAATTCACGGCACCTCATGCGTCGTACCAGAATGGCTTAGCACGAAGGATCGAACTCTTCAGGAAAAGATCAGTGTTTGTCCTGGATGGAAAACAATGAACTTCGGGCCTGAAAGCAAGACGAGGCGGTGCTGATTGTAATTGAGAGTTCACTCAGGTCTAGTGTAAGAGAAGAGACCAAGGATAAACCCTGAACCACCATACTGGAGGAGAATTATAAACAGGCCATAAACATTTCCAACTTGCCATAGTCAATGCAAACTCTCAACAGGTACATCTATAATATATGTCTATAACTCTCCCCGGGGGTATCCCCATGACCCCTCCACATACCACACCACATGACCATGTGACCATTAGAACCACTCACACGACCATGTCACCGAAGACCACTCCACTACGGTGGCTGTCATACAGAAGTTGCCCCCTCATTGTACTTCCCAAGGTCCTAAACCGCACAGTAGCCTCCGTCCACACGAATGTCCGTGCCCGTGGTGAACGTGGCCAAATCACTGGCCAAGTACAAGTATGCACCGGCCAACTCCTCGGGCAAAGCCTCACGCCCCATGGGCGTCAAGCCCCACCACTTAGCTCTCTGGTCCGTGGGAACAAAACTCAGAAGTGGCGTATCGGTGTAGCCCGGAGAAACCGTGTTGACCCGCGCAAACCCGGCAAACTCCACGGCCAAGCCCTTGGCCATGTGCAACACGGCAGCCTTGGACGCGTTGTAGCACGTTTGGTAGTTGGGCACGTTGGTGATGTGCGCGCTCATGGAAGCCGTCATGATCAACGACCCGTGGCCTTTTTCCCGGAAGATCTCGCCCACCACCTTGGAGCAGTTGAACACGCCGTGGACGTTGACGTCGAAAACACGTTTCCATTGGTCTGCGGTGGATTCGGGGTTCAAGATGGTTCCCGTGGTCCACACTACTCCTGCGTTGGCAATGAACGTGTCGATGGTGCCAAAATCCGCCACAATCTGCTTGACCACGTTCTCGACGTGTGTGTAGTCGGTGACGTCTACCTGGTACGACTTTGCCTTGATTCCATATGTTTTTTGGAGCTTTTCGTCGAGTTTGGGGTCGTACTTGAAGTCCATGATGGCCACATGCAGCCCAGCCTGGGCAAACGCCTCCGCAAGTGCTCCTCCAATGGCCCCGGCGGCGCCGGTGATCACTGTGACTTTTTCCTTCATCATGAACCGGTCCACCACGGTTCCGGAGATTTTGGGTGGTGGGAACGGCACTGGAGCTGCGTCCTGGTCGGGTTTGATGATGGTGTTGAATTTGGTTTGGGTCATTATTGGAAAGAGAGTCGGAAAAAAAAGAGAGAGCTTTTTGTGGCGGGTGAAAACTGGCTGGAAATGCCTGGTTTATATACCCGGAAGTGCCCCATTTCTGGGGTTGGCGAGATGCGCCGAGAATCTTCCCGGATTAGCAGCGCTGGATCTGCGCGTCGTGCAGAAAAAGAAACGCGCATGGAGAATCCTCTCCAAACGGTGGGAAAAAGAAAGATGCATGACGCAATCGCATAAGCGAGAATGACAGATCGGAGAAATCTCAACCGACACCCGACAACCGAGGGCTCCGGGGGCAACCTGAAACGACCCCAAAACGACCCCAAATGGCATCCAGAGCAACTATGAAACAACCATGAAACGAACCCAAATGGCATCCAGAGCAACTATGAAACAACCATGAAACGAACCCCAAGCGCATCTGGAGAAGGCACAAAAGGAGTATGGGCCGTCCCGGTACACCCGTACATCCCTACGGGCGTCTTAATCGGGATGTATGGGGTCACGTTATTGGAGTTTCTTCTGAAACGTTATATGCAGTCAAGGCGGTATCGGAGTTTTATGGCCGACCGCAAATCCGATAGATGCTGCTTTCGTGGTGGTTACGGGGTATTCCCAATGAGGAATTCTCCGTGCCCGCATGTTAAGAAAGATTCGCAGTGGCCCCGGAAAATTTCCCTTTTTTTTTTTTGCAAACCCGTACACCAGCATGATCTTGAGATCCGGGCCCCGATGCAAAACCCGTACACCACGAAATGGAACTAAACCCGTACACCCGAAAAGAGTTCCATAGCCATCCCATTTTTCGACTTTGCAGGGCCTTTTACCGGATGCAGTATAATTTCTGCGCCGTTGAAGGAATCAAATGATCCTGGAGTTGGTGGTGGCGCATACACTTCCGAAAACGGTAATTTCGCGGCCCAGTGTCGGCCCTCGCGTCGGAGTACTACCAAAAAGTGAATCCGCACTATTCAATACTTTCAATACATAGGGACCAAAAGGGACTGTATATAGTGCATGAACACTCTTATATATTTGGTATATGCAGGAAAAAACTATACACAGGACCCTAATACACAATATATTCCATACTGTTAGACTGTAGTGGTCTATCATACCGAGTTTGATGCAGGGGTCCAGTTGCTCAACGAGCATAGTATCGCTTAGATAGAGAAGGAGCGAAGATAGTAACTGCATACTCTCGAATATATATACTACTACGTACTATTTACCAAGTACTATTTACCAAGTACTATTTACTAAGTACTACTGGCCACTTGTCAGTCCATACAACGAGGTAATCCCCTGTTCCATAGCTTGTGGTATAATTGGAACCCATAGTATCGAAAAGCCCCATACTAAGAGAACATGGTGTGGTTATCTATCGGATGTGTATCATGTAGTCTGTAGTGTCTCATATAGTCTGTATTGTACCACATGAGTAGTGTACCACATGTGTATTGTACCACATAGTCTGTATTGTACCACATAGTCTGTACCGTCTCATATAGTCTGTATTGTACCATATAGTCTGTACTGTTTCATAGTCTGTATGTCTCACATCTTTGTCGGACGTATTAATAGGCCGGCCTTCATAGTAATTCGTATTATGATGGTGACGCTAGAACAACCCCACCATTGGTCTAGTAGCAATTTGCACACATTTTTCAAACTTATACTCTCAAAGTTATATAAGCCGCCGGTTCCTCATTTGAAGAACCAACAACGAATACCAGTATAGGTTAATAAACGTTATTGAAGAGCGTAACAGTAAGGTATTAAATGTAGTGTATAGTGTGAGGTATTAGTACCAAGGGGACAACGGGGGTCCCCGCTCTTATATACACTGAGGTTGTGCAATCCGGCACAAACATGAAACACGAGAAATATGCAATAAGGAAACGTGAAACACGAGAAATATGCAAGACGAAAACGTGAAACACGAATAATATGCAAGACGAAAACTTGAAACACCAGTAAAATGCAATACGAAAACTTGAAACACGATTAATATGCAACACAAGTAATGTGAAACTCCATGATTATGCAACACAAGGAATATGCAGGTGCCACCCCGATATCTTTTGCTGCATTTCGCCACTCAGTATTCCAATCCATAAATATACTCCAATGTGATTGGTTAAAAATCACATTCTGAGCCCCCCATGACTTTCTCCGATGAATATTCACTTGAATACTCAAGTCAATTGTTTCGTTGTTTAACTATGGCTGACGTCACTAACCACAGGCTTTGAAAGCGCCAATTTTATTTCCTACAAAAAGGAGAAATGGGCCATTCTGCAGAGGTTAAGCGCTAAGCTTCTGAGTTCAGACATCCTCGACTTTGATTATTTCTTGTGGACGATTTCACTTTAAAGTGGATGACAGAATAGCCCATTTGCTGATGCCGGTTCGGTGAAAGTGAACAAATGTCAAAAGCACAATCAAAAGCACAATTAACAGCATGTGTCAAAAACTGCTGATCTAAGCATGTGTCAAAAACTGCTGATCCAAGCATGTGTCAAAAACTGCTGATCCAAACATGTGTCAAAAACTGCTGATCCAAGCATGTGTCAAAAACTGCTGATCCAAGCATGTGTCAAAAGCTCCTGATCTAAGCATGTGTCAAAAGCACCTGATCCAAGCATGTGTCAAAAGCTCCTGATCCAAGCATGTGTCTCAAGCACATGTCTAGAGTACTCTGCTTGGATATTCCTTATTAATTTAGGAGGCATTTAAAGTCGGGAGAAGACGGAAGACGGAAGAAGCGAAAAAGACAAACAAAAGGGTAAACGGATTCAAAAACCTCTCCTCTTCCCATTAACCTTTTGTTTCTATGCTTTCTATGCTTTTACTTCTGTTTTAGCGTTTTGGTCTCTTAGACTCTTGAATCTGTTTTATGCTTAATTTCCACACAATGCCTAATTTCCACACAATGCCTAATTTCCACACAATGCCTTGTGGGGAGCCTCAGGGATGTCTCGGTCAAGTATATTGAAGCCTCATGCACATGCATAGATATTTATTGAACTAGGGGGCCTACGAACTCCTTTGTGGGGCCAAAGAAAATTCGAGCTGATTCACCAGAAGTGGATATTCATATTGGTTTTACAATAGAACCACATTTTCTTTCCAGGTTGTTTTTCCTGATCCATTTATTCTTCCAAACAAACATGAAGCCCCATGTTCCCATGGTTTTCCTACTCATCAAGAATGTTAAACATATATCACTTATTCTTAGTGGTAATGGCCTCTGCTGCATTATCCTTGCATGAAGAACCCCATGTAAATAACCACCACGAATACGTGACTTGGTGAATGAGGACGGCGATTATGTCAGTCTCCCACTCTTGAGGGAAGGAAATGATGAAGCCATGAGACTTTTTATGAGCCCCAGGAAAAAGTACTCAAGGTTAGTGTCACTATGAGCGCTGCTTATCTATGGGTGAATGATCATAAAAGGATTTATACAGACTACAATAAAAGAGAGTTAGAGTCAGAAAGTGATATCCTGAGGAACTACCCTAAGTACTTCCAAAGTGTTGTTGCGAAGAATAACACCGGAGACGAAGCAAAAAAACCGGATAATGCAATACCCCGTTTTTGGATGAGTAAGCGACTTGAACGTGAATTCAAGGTCTGCGCTATACGCTTCTCTAACTGGGCTAATTCCAACACTTTCAAGCTACACCAATCGTTTAATGACACCGTGACGAATCAGGATAAATGGGTTTCCGCACATACTGCGAGCATAAAGGTTACAGGTCGTTGCGCCTCTGAGGAGGTTGGGGTCAAAATCAAAGGTGAAAATGCCCTTTGCAGTGGTCGACATATCAGGGAAAACAGATGGGGTTTTGAGTATTGGGAGTCCAGTTTTGACGGAGAGGCAAATGGACGGAAAGTATGCGAGCCTCCCGGAAGCGTTGACGAATGCAGGTTACATCCATAAATCGAGAAGCGTTTTGTTCTTGATCAATCAAGAATACAACGGCTAGCTCCATTGGTTTTGGTGCCATCGACCATATGAAGTATGATGGAAAGTTGCAAACCGTTCGGATGATATATATCCACGAAGAAAATTGGAAGAAATAACTGTTGTTAACAGAAATTTATTTGGAAACAGCTATCCAGAAAAAGGTTGAGCAAGTGGTTCTTTTGGACAATCGAATCCCAGCTATTTTCAAACAGCTGGTGGAGAGCCATTTATGGTGGAGAGCCATTATGTCCGGAGAATACATCCCTTGCTTTGGTTGAACTGATTCTGGAAGTTCATGTGTCACATCGGGACGTGTACCATGATACAAGAGTACTACAGGCACAATACTCTACAAATTTTCTGGAACCAAGAGAAAGATTCCAGTGAGAGAAATGGTGGTGAAGAAAACGGCAAATAATACTTGGCAGCGGGCTCGACCAACAGACTCAGCCCGCATCGTGCTTGGTTGGGTATTGCTTTCCTCCGGTAGGTCTACATCAACGTTAATTTGGAGAGACAAGAGGTTTCAATGGCCTAGGCCAATCTCCGACCTTGATTAGCACCGCGAATCCAAGGGCCAGAAGGATGAGAAGTATTGGGGTCTACTCCAATTGTCTCCACAGTTAGAGGACCAAAGATTGCGAAATTTCGAATTGAGGCCTACGAATGATTGTCTAGAACATTCGAAAATGATGTTGGGTCTAGAGGTTTTGGGATATACCCAGACAGAGTCTGAGAAACTGAGAAACTGATATAACAGATGAAACAGATGAAAGAGATGAACCAGATGAACCAGATGAAAGAGATGAACCAGATGAAAGAGATGAACCAGATGAAAGAGATGAACCAGATGAAAGAGATGAACCAGATGAAACAGATGAACCAGATGAAAGAGAAACCTGGTTTTAACAGATGAACCAGATGGAACAGAGGAGACGGATATAAAGAATAGTCAATTTAAGGACTCTTTATAAATCATCATGTTCCACTATGCCCACGTGACTCCAGTCCAAGTCCTTCATTGATTTGAAAGAGATGTCGATCCTCATACCATTTCTGGTCCTGCGTATTGCTGAATTTAACTGACAGCACATCCAAGTCTATGTGCAGTTCCATGGAGATGATTATTTGCTATTCCAGTACCGTTGGGGAGTATTTGGTAAGGTTGTTTGTTATGGTTATGTGGCCCTTGGCAACTACCACACATGAAGCTGCTCATACACGTGAACCTACTGAAGCTTCTGAAACACACATGAAACAATGATGCACATTTATGGAAACACCTGAAGACCTCGCTGCCTAAAAAGATACTTCTCTCACTTGACACCTAAGCTCCTGCACAATGGGTATCGTAAACTGGACTCACACACTCATAACCATAAGGCTCATAACCATAGGAGACCTAGCTCCAAACACTTGAACACCAACTCATAACCCACGCACAACAATACAAAATCAATCTCAACCCTAAGCCAGACTCACAAATCCCAACCTCGAACCCCAACTCATAACCCGAGGTTTGATCTATGTAGTACCGGATCGCCGCTATGTGCAGGAATTGCGTTATCTCCTGCAGGTAACGAGCTTCCGCGCATCGCTCCCTCGAGCAGCAAGCAACGCATCCACACACCCTGCAGGCAGCGCGTGGGGCGCCCCACACCCAGGTATAAATACCCGCCCTACCCCCCCTAAAATTTTCTTCTTCTCCCAACGTAGTCCAAGGAAATGACCGACAATTTCCTCGACCTCCTAACTGCAGAAGAGCGCAGGCTCTACGAGAACAAGCAACGCTCCAAGTACCACAAACGCTGGGGAACGTATTTAAGTGAGCGGCAATGGGCCACCGTCAGGGAGGATTATTCAGCGTCGGGGAGTGCATGGGACGATTTCTCCTTCCATGATTCCCGCTACCGGACGTACCGGTGGGGAGAAGATGGATTGGGTGGTTTTTGTGATACTCACCAATTGGTCAATTTGTCTATGGCGCTTTGGAATGGGCAGGACGACATTTTGAAGGAGAAGTTATTTGGGGTGACCAATTCGCAGGGTAACCATGGTGAGGATGTCAAGGATCTTTACTATTACTTGGACAACACCCCCACTCACCTGTACACCAAGTTCTTATACAAGTACCCCCAAGCCAAGTACCCATATGAGCAGTTGGTGGAGGAAAGTGGTAAACGCACGCTTTTGGAGAAAGAGTACAAGTTAACGGATACCGGTGTTTTCGATGAAAGCCGGTATTTCGATGTGGTGCATGAGGTGGCCAAGGCCGACGATGATCCCGACGAAATCCTTTTCCGCATTACGGCCTACAATAGAGGCCCCGACCCCGCTCCCTTGCATATTTTGCCCCATGTGGTCTTGAGAAACACGTGGTCTTGGGGTACCGAAGAGAGCAGCAAAGCCAAGCCGCATTTGCGTGCCGTGGACGACCATACTGTGGAAGTAGACCATGCCAAATTCGGCAAGCGGTATCTTGTTTTCGCCCCAGCTCCGGGAGTCAACGATAACTCGCCAGATGTGGAGCCCAAGTTGTTGTTCACGGAAAACGAGACCAACCTGAAGGTCTTGTATGGTCAGGAGAATTCGTCCAAGTACACCAAAAACGCTTTCCATGAGTATGTGGTGAAAAACGACGAGTCTCTGATTAACCCCGACAACGAGGGAACCAAAGCAGCAGCTTTTTTCTCATTCGATAAGGATGGAGGTGTTCCTCCAGGTGACTATGTCACTATCCGGTACAAGCTCTCGAAAGAGCACCAGGAAATCGACGAGTTTGAGTTCGATAACGTTTTTGGAAGACGCCAGGATGAAGCCGATGCCTTCTACTGGAAGGTGACTCCATTGCCTCTTTCAGACGAGTTGAGACAGGTCCAAAGACAGGCATTTGCTGGATTATTGTGGACCAAGCAATTCTACCACTTTGTGCACTCCTATTGGTCTAGTGGTGACCCCAACACTCCTCCTCCGCCAGAGAACAGAGCCAATGGACGGAACAAGGAGTGGAAACACTTGTTCATTGATGATGTGTTATCATTACCTGATAAATGGGAGTATCCGTTCTTTGCTGCTTGGGATACGGCTTTCCACTGTATTCCATTTGCCATGATCGACCCGGAATTCACCAAGAACCAGTTGATCTTATTGACAAGAGAGTGGTACATGCACCCCAATGGACAGTTGCCGGCATACGAATGGAATTTCTCCGACGTCAACCCTCCAGTCCATGCGTGGGCCACGTATAGAGTCTTCAAGATTGAGAGGAAAATGTATGGCGTGGAGGACTTGGATTTCTTGGAGGGCGTTTTCCAAAAACTCTTGATTAACTTCACCTGGTGGGTCAACCGGAAAGATCAAGATGGAAACAACTTGTTCGAGGGAGGATTTTTGGGACTCGACAATATTGGAGTCTTCAACCGGTCTGAGCCTTTGCCCACCGGAGGAACGTTACAGCAATCGGATTCCACAGGCTGGATGGCATTCTACTGTTTGCAGATGTTGAACATTGCGTTGGAGTTGGCCAAATCCAGACCTGTGTACGAAAACATTGCCTCCAAGTTCTTTGAGCATTTCTTATTGATTGCCGATGCGATGTCGTACATGGGTGCCTCTGACGGCCACCAGGCTCCAACCGAGCAGTCATTGTGGGACGAAAAGGATAAGTTTTACTACGATGCCATCCATTTTGGTGACCACACGCAGTCGTTGCCAATCCGGTCGTTGGTGGGTTTGATCCCATTATACGCATCTTTGACGTTGGAGCCGGAGTTGTTGAACAAGTTCCCATCCTTCAAGAAAAGATTGAATTGGTTCATCGAAAACAGGAGAGACGTGGCAGAACGGAATATTGCGTCCATGTCCAACCGAGGCGTGGGTGAGCGGTTGTTGTTATCGTTGGTGAACAAGGAGCGGTTAGTGGCGATCTTAGAGCGGATGTTGGACGAAAAGGAGTTTTTGTCCGAATATGGTATCCGGTCGTTGTCAAAATACCACGAGGAACATCCGTTTGAGTTGGACGTTCATGGCCAAAAGTACGAGGTCAAGTACTTGCCAGGCGAGTCCGACTCCGGCATGTTTGGAGGTAACTCCAACTGGAGGGGTCCCATCTGGTTCCCCGTGAACTTCCTCTTGGTGGAGTCATTACAGAGGTTTTACCTCTACTACGGAAACGACTTGAAGGTGGAGTGTCCTAAAGGATCAGGCGAGTACCTCAACTTGGCACAATGTGCACAGGAGATCCAACACAGGCTCATTCACTTGTTTATACCGGACGTGGACGGCAACAGAGCATGCAACGGCGGAAACGAGTTGGTGAACAAAGACCCACATTTCAAGGACTACGTGCCTTTCTACGAGTACTTTGATGGAGATACTGGACGTGGGTTGGGGGCCTCACACCAGTGCGGCTGGACAGCAGTGGTGGCCAAGTGGATCCACGATAATGGAGTCACATGCAGAACTCCTAAGACTCCCAAGGTGGCACACCCCGAAAGACGCAACTCCGTGCATTCATTCGAACGAGATGATGCGGAAAAGGAGGACGAGGAGCTCATCAAGCAGTTTGCTCCGAAAGCAGGGCCTTTCCCAGGCAAGTTGATGCGCAGAAGAAGTGGAAAGTCGTTGTTGAACTTGACGATCCATTCGCTTGATCTTGGCGAAGATGAAGAGGCCGATGCATCCAATCCAGATGTAGGTCAGTTCAAGGATATGCAGAACGTCACGGCCGATGTGGTGGGTGAGCAGTTGGGCTTGAGACCTACCCAATCCAGAGGGTCTGTTGACTCGAAGACTTATGACTCCAATTTGGTGGACCAGATCACGGAGGCTTTCAAGAAGTACAAGAGCAGAACGGATGAGGATGAGGGCGATGAGTTTGAAACAAGGCACTAATCAGGTCAGTACTCAGTCCAAGAAGTTATGTTAGGTGCTGAGAATGGTTGGGCTAAAGCTTAAGTGCTGAAACAGTCTCAGTCCTGGAGCAATGTAAGTGCTCAAATAGTGTCATTGCTGAGGTGTTAACCGTTGTGAACAGTATTGGGCAGGGACAAAGTGTTGTTTAAGTACTGAAGTACATGGTACAGAAGTCTAGGGTACAGAAGTCTAGGGTACAGAAGTCTAGGGTACAGAAGTCTAGGGTACAGAAGTCTAGGGTACAGTCCATGGCACAGAAGTCCATGATACAGAAGTCTAGAGTACAGAAGTCTAGAGTACAGAAGTCCATGGCACAGAAGTCTAGGGTACAGAGTCGGTTGCATGCTGCAGTGTAATGGATCTCATGTTGGAGAAGGTCACCAGTACACGACCTTTGATACTGTTTTCTGGATCATGTGACGATGTCCACCGTGAATACGACTCTATTCACCAGCTGCTCTCTTTTATATCCAGTGGTGTAATATGCATTCCAAACCACCACTGAGTGAGATGTCGACGTCCGAACATCCGTACACCAACTAGCTAGAAATTCAAGCGTTACAAGTAATTTTACCTTTGATCGTAAGGATTTGTAGGGCGGGACATGGGAATTGAAGGGTCGGTGTATTATTGATGCACGATACATGGGTACGGGTCTTTGTGTACGGGTTTTTGTGTACGGGTTTTTGTGTACGGGTTTTGTATGGGTTTGGGTGTGCGGGTTTATTATTGTCACGTGATACAATAAGCACGTGCTCGCGCACGTGCCGTGTGGTATCATATGCTAGCAACACCGCATTCAGGGGTACGCCTCATGAGTGAACTCTTTAGCACCTACGAAACTGACTTCCAGCTCGCCATCCAGGAGGCCGGCAATAAGCTCCAGGCGCCTGTCGATGCAGGCCAGCCGCAAAATACTATTCGGGCCATACAGGCAGCGCTTGACGAGGCACTGGAAATCATCGACCAAATGAACATCGAAGTGCAGAACATGCCAGCCAATTCAAGGTCGACTTTCAACGCCAAGATCCGGAAGTACAGGAGCGAAGTGGAAGACCACA
Organism: Metschnikowia cubensis; assembly: GCA_002374405.1. Taxonomy (NCBI): domain Eukaryota; kingdom Fungi; phylum Ascomycota; class Pichiomycetes; order Serinales; family Metschnikowiaceae; genus Metschnikowia; species Metschnikowia cubensis. The sequence goes on along the minus strand of NKZA01000176.1, from coordinate 4,945 downwards.
AAAAGCAAGCTGCCCAATTTCTGGAGCAGCAAAACCGTAATCAGCTTTTTGGCGCCAGTTCCAGGTACAGAGACGATGTGGAGGGCGACGAAGGAAATTCAGTTTATGATGCGCAGCGAAAAAAACTCCTCCAAAGCAATGCTTCGTTGGAGCGCAGCTCGGACCGGCTCCGCGAGTCGCAGCGGATCGCGAACGAGACGGAGGGCATAGGAGGCAACATCTTGAACGATTTACGGGCGCAACGGGAGCAGATCCTCAACCTGCGCAATACGTTACTGGCAGCAGACAATTATGTGGATAAGTCGATCCAGACGTTGAAGTCGATGTCGCGGCGGATCACGGCGAACAAGTTTATTAGTTATGCGATCATTGGGGTTTTGGTGGTGTTAATTTTCTTGGTGTTGGCTAGTAAGTTTTGGTGAGGCAGAAATTAGAAGAATGGAAGTGATGAAAGGAAGATTCCTTTGTTTACAAAGTGGAGGTGATTTATGCGAGTGGTTTGGAGATTTTAAAGACTGGAATTCTTAAGAGAGTTGATTGAGCCGAAAACGGAGGTGTTATCAGAATGATTTGGAGATTTCCAAGACTGAAGTTCTTAAGAGAGTTGATTGAGCCGAAAATGGAGGTGTTATCAGAATGATTTGGAGATTTCCAAGACTGAAGTTCTGAAGAGCGTTGATTGGAGAATTAAACCGTTGAGGTGTTTTATGAAAAAAGTCGGCGAAGCAATTCGAGGGTCCCGTGGTTCCGAGGTTGAGAAAATTGTTCATCGGTCAGGAGCAAATCGAAGATTCCGGGAGTCATCATAGGTGAAGTGGAGCTTTCCGAAGTTTCATGAGGTACTATGATGGCATGGCAAATTCCGTTCTCGCCCATATGACCTCGCCCAAACCTCTAGACTGGCCCTGCCCTGGTGGATCTAACAATTGGTATGATGATTTCTATGATGTCAGTGATATGATGAGGGCACACTCTCCGTTATCATATACAATGAGTGGTAGTCGAAGAGAAGTAGTGGAGTATTGGGAATCCCACCACCACATTCCAGACCACTATATGCATAAACACTTCCATGAGCTGGTCCAAAGTTAGAGTGGACTAGATCTACTTATACTAGACCTAGTATTGAGAGTACAGCTAGTTAGAATGGTACCTCCAGTTTCTGGTGATGGTATGAGTGCAGTGCGGTACCTAGTACCAGTTTGTTACTACGTTGGTGTAGTCTGGTTGTGAGTATTAGTGACCACTTCTTTCTTACTGAATCCGAGCCATACCAACTACTGACTACTCCAGTTACTGGCTACTCCAACTGACTACTCCAACTGACTACTCTAACTACTGATACTACTGACTACTCCAACAACTGACTACTCCAACTGACTACTCCAACTGACTACTCCAACTGACTACTCCAACTGACTACTCCAACTGACTACTCCAACTGACTACTCCAACTACTCAACAAACACTCACACTATCTACCTACTTAAGGCATACTGTTTTGCGTTTTGGTATTGTAGCTGGCTACTGCTGATTGTGGCTAGCTACTCACTACCCTCTACGTATTCTACGCCCTGTAGATGTTGGTAGAGTGTGGAGTTCATACTCGCACGCAAAAGTATAGTCGTCTTATAAAGGGTATTCACACGAGATTCAAGTTCGAAAAAAGGCGTTGTCTCTATAGCAGAAGTACAGGCCATCCTTGGTTCAAACACTTTATGGAGCCACTTTTGTACCACTATTCAGACCCTACACAGTACACAGCAAAGTCACTGGAGTAGCCACTGGAGTAGCCACTAGACTAGTAAATAGAGTAGTATAGAAGTAGTCACTAGAAAAGTCGCATAAAACTAGTGCTAGAGTAGTACTAGAGTAGTAGAGAACAAGTTCTAGAGTATTACTAGAGTAGTATAGAAGTGTAGAACTGTAGAACTGGTATAGACGTAAGACTAGAGTAGTAGTAGAGTAGTACTAGAGTAGTAGAGTAGTATAGAAGTGTAGAAAAGTATTATAGTGCTAGTACTAGAGTAGTACTGAAGTAGTGTAGAGCTAGTCACTAAAGTGAGTCACTGGACGATAAATAAAATAGTATAGAGTCAGTCCCTAGATAAATAAAGTAGTAAAGAGTGAGTCACTGGATAAATAAAGTAGTAAAGAGTGAGTCACTAGATAAATAAAATAGTAAAGAGAGAGTCATTAGATAAATAAAATAGTAAAGAGAGAGTCATTAGATAAATAAAATAGTAAAGAGTGAGTCACTAGATAAATAAAATAGTATAGAGTACAGTCTTCTTTAAACCCATTCAAACTCGTGGGATAAAACGATTCAAAGTACACTAGCAAATTGAACAAACCAAAATTTAAGAGTTCGTACGCCGTTCGCTCCATTCCGTCCGTTTTGACCCTGGCTTGATTTTCCAAGACTCGTAAATTTATTACATACAAGATAATCAACCAGATTTAACATTTCATCACATTGATTTTTGATTTAAGCTGGTGTGAAGAATTACTCCATTTGGTTGGAAAGACTGTGGGAAGGAGTACGAAACATTTTTTCGTGCTGGTTTGAAATTTTGAAGAAGGTAGTACTAGAGTACTAGACTAGTAGTACTAGAGTAGTAGTACTACTGTAGTAGTACTAGAGTAGTAGTACTAGAATAGTAGTACTAGAATAGTAGTACTAGAATAGTAGTACTAGAATAGTAGTACTAGAATAGTAGTACTAGAATAGTAGTACTAGAGTAGTAGTACTAGAGTAGTTGTATATAATGGCCTCCGGTCCCTTTTTTCCCACATTTTTGGCTCAACGTTCTAGAATGAATTGGAACTCCTCCGCGAGTCCAAAGTGTGTCTTCAAAGAATATTTGGTTTTAATGTTATTAAGGAAATATTATAAAAAAACAGTGTCTGTAATATTCAGTCTCCTATTCCAGTCTCTGGGAGAGTAATAGTGAAAGGTTTCCTGTGACAACAACACTTAAGCTTTAGCATTAGCGTACTAGAGTAGTATAGACCTAGTATAGAAGTACTACTACTAGAGTAGTCGAGTAGTACTAGAGTAGTACTAGAGCAGTATAGACCTAGTATAGAAGTAGTCGCTGGAGTTAGTAAATAAAAGTAGTATAGACCTAGTATAGAAGTACTACTACTAGAGTACTACTAGAGTACTACTAGAGTACTACTAGAGTACTACTAGAGTACTACTAGAGTACTACTAGAGTAGTAGAGTACTACTAGAGTACTACTAGAGTAGTAGAGTACTACTAGAGTACTACTAGAGTAGTAGAGTACTACTAGAGTACTATCTAAATGACTATCTACACTAATATATACGTCATACTTTAGGACTACGCCTGTTGATAAGTTTTCGGAGGGTAGATCCTGTTGGTGCAGTAAACGCATCAGGCTGAATAGTCTCTGGATTTGTACATTCTGGCCTTAGTATCGGGGGCATATTCATCGGAGTCTCAATACCGGACGCCTCGTGAGAGACCCACTTTGAATCCAACAGACAGCTTGTAGTGTAGTGTAGTAGTGTAGTTAATCAGTGGATACTGTTGGCCTACGACATCTCTAAGCACATACTCTATTCTGCACTAGGACTCTTTTCACGTGCCACCCCGACTATTTATTCTGCAGGTTTGTAAGATTGAAGATTTATGTTCGTAGTACTACTACTACTCTACTCTACTCTACTCTACTCTACTCTACTCTGCTGACTACTACTACTGCACTACTCTACTCTACTCTACTCTACTCTACTCTACTGACAACTACTACTACTACTACTACACTACTACACTACTACTACTACTACTACTACACTACTACTACTACCAATGAATACTGACAACTACTACTACTACCAATGAATACTGACAACTACTACTACTACCAATGAATACTGACAACTACAGTGTTTTTGAAAACTATTCAAACCAACTCGAGAAAACGATTCAAACCACACTAGCAAAATAAACGAACCTATAATTTAAAGAGTTTCGTACGCCTTGCAGTTCAGTTCCTTTCGGTTTGAACCTTGACTAATATTGCAAGGCTCCTAAATTTATTACCCATTAGACAATCATCCAGATTTAACATTTCAACACATTGAATTTTGATTAAAGTTTGTGTGAACATTTGGTTTGAAAGACTGTGCGAGGGAGTACGAAACATTTTGCTGTGTTGGTTTGAATAGTTATCAAAAACACTGTACTACTACTACTAGTACTACTACCAATGAATACTGACAACTACTACTAGTACTGACTACTGCACTACTACTACACTACTACTAGTACTACTACTACACTACTACTAGTACTACTACCAATGAATACTGACTACTGACTACTGACTACTCTACTGACTACTCTACTGACTACTCTACTGACTACTCTACTGACTACTCTACTGACTACTC
>NKZA01000178.1:0-34194 GCA_002374405.1 Metschnikowia cubensis | reverse complement strand
AATAGTTTTGAAAAACACTGTAGTAAGTGTTGAGAATTATAATATATACTCCCGTATTCTGGAACGGTTATCAGGTTAAGTTCCAACTATTCACTTTATTGTGAAACTTTAGTCATCATCTTAATCATGTATATTAGGATCCGTCTCCAAACCTAGACTCCGAANTCCAACTATTCACTTTATTGTGAAACTTTAGTCATCATCTTAATCATGTATATTAGGATCCGTCTCCAAACCTAGACTCCGAAATCCTTATTCTCAATTTCTATCCTTCTACCATGAGGATTCTCGTCCCTTCTTATAGACTCACCAGTTCTCCGTCTACTCCCATTGTCTCTGCAAGTCAAAGGCCAAAGTCTAGAGAAAACTAGAGAGCTAGACGAAAGCTTTTCTTTGTTTCATCTGTAAACAATCACATGAGCATGCAATACAGTGTTTTTCGAAACTATTGAAACGAGCGCAGCAAAACTATTCAAACCACACTAGCAAAATTAAACAAACCAATGATTCAAAAAGAATCGTACCCCTCACAGTCTTTCAAACCATGGCGTAATGTTTTACACCAACTTTAATAAAAGTCTATATTCTTGAATCTTGAATCTGGAGGTTTGCGTCATATCTACATTTTGGTCTTGTAGTACCAGTCAAGGCCAAAACGAACAGAACAGAACTGGAGAGGGCTGGAAACTTTTGAATTCTTGGTTTGAATCTTTTGTCGCACTGGTTTGAATCATTCTATCTTCTTGGTTCGAAACATTTTGTCGGGCGAGTTTGAAACATTCTGTCGCACTGGTTTGAATAATTTTCAAAAACACTGTAGTAGTACTACTACATACTAGTATACTACTACTACATACTAGTATACTACTACTACACACTACTACTAGATACTAGTATACTACTAGATACTAGCATACTACTACACTAGATACTAGTATACTACTACATACTAGATACTACTACTACTACTACTAGATACTACTACTACTACAGTGTTTTTCGAAATGATTCAAACCCTCACGATAAAAAGATTCAAGCCACACTAGCAAAATAAACGAACCAATAATTTAAAGAGTTTCGTACGCCTTGCAGTTCAGTTCCTTTCGGTTTGAACCTTGACTAATATTGCAAGTCTCCTAAATTTATTACCCATTAGACAATCATCCAGATTTAACATTTCATCACATTGAATTTTGATTAAAGTTTGTGTGAACATTTGGTTTGAAAGACTGTGCGAGGGAGTACGAAACATTTTGCTGTGTTGGTTTGAATAGTTATCAAAAACACTGTACTACTAGATACTACTACTAGATACTACTAGATACTACTACTAGATACTACTAGATACTACTACTACTACTACATACTAGTATACTACTACTACTACATACTAGTATACTACTACTACTACTACTACTACTACTACTACTACTACTACTACTACTACACTACATTACTACTGCAGTGTTTTTCAAAACTTCAAACCACACTAGCAAAATTAAACAAACTGTAGACAGATTCCTACTTGGGCCTTGAGTCTGGTTCGGGTTTTGGTTTTGGTTTTGGTCTTGATTTTGGTCTTGATTCTAACTCAGGTTCAGGTTCTGGCTCTGACTCTGGCTCTGACTTTGTGGTCACTGGTGACACTGCTCAACCTATAGTGGAATGTCCCCAACCTGTGATTCCTTGAAAACCTTGCTTTTGGGTGTGGACTTGGCAATTGTCTAAAGTCAATTATTTCCCAGCCAAGATCCAGCTATAATACTGTCTGCACTCATCCGTCCCTCGCAACCTGGAGGCTTCTGGGAAACTAGGGGCTTGTCCAATAATACTCAACCGTTGTTGTATACCAGAAAACAAGGAAACCAGTTCGATTCCTTCCGTTTTGGCCCATGATTGCTACTGCAAGACTCCCAAAGTAGTGCATGTAGTCCTCCCCATTAACAGAACATGCAATTCTAGTGAAAGTTGGTGTAAAAATTACGCCATATGCTTTGAAAATCTGTGCAAACACACTAGTACACACTACTACAGCTCTACTATAGAGTAGTAGTCAGTAGTCAGTAGCTATAGTGCTAGTAGAGTAGTAGTAGTGGAGTAGTAGTAGAGTAGTAGTAGTGGAGTAGTAGTAGAGTAGTAGTAGAGTAGTAGAGTAGTAGAGTAGTAGAGTAGTAGAGTAGTAGAGTAGTAGAGTAGTAGAGTAGTCGAGTAGTAGAGTAGTAGAGTAGTAGAGTAGTAGAGTAGTAGAGTAGTCTTAGTTGTGAGGGAGTTGCAGCTATTTTGTATGACTGTTGACAAGTGTGTCTACTTGTCTTACCCCGGAATTCACCATTCGAGCTTGAGACCATTAGGTCAATAATACATTCAGGACTGTTGGTAAAGTTAGTTGTTGGCATAGTACAGAGTGCAGAGTTACTTTTTCGTTCTGGTTGTTTCCTAGTGCTTCTACGCTGATACAGTGTTTTTAGATACTATTCAAACCAGCACAATAAAAAGATTCAAACCACACTAGTAAATTATACAAACCTATATTTAGAGAGTTTCCTACCCGTCACACTTCAGTTCCTTTCGTCTTAACCCTTGATGAATATTGCAAGACTCCTAAATCTATTACATATAAGGCAATCCTCCAGATTCAACACGTCAGAATATTGAATTCTAATCAAAGTTGGTGTGAACATTTGGTTTGAAAGATTGTGCGAAGGAGTACGAAACGTTTTGCTGTGTTGGTTTGATTGTTTTGCAAAAACACTGTATATGGATTCATATTGGCTACCATTGATTACCTGATAGTGACTTTGTACTATTCTCTTTCCTAGAGGGCCGACCTACTAGTGTTTACTGGTTATTCTATTACCTAGAATAATGTTCATGATTCTTAGACCGTAGTATAGTCAACAGTGAGTAGTGTAGTATAGTCAGTAGTATAGTCAGCACCTAGACCGGGAAAGGGTACAGACGGTAGTTCCGAAAATACCATCCTCTGTACTAACCCCATGGTACTTTTGTACCTAGTCGCATAGAATTGTCTAGGTAATTTCGTGCAGCATTCTGTGCAATCTTAGATGGTGATTTGTGATAGTCTGTTAAAGACATGTGAGTTTTTAAGATTATCCCGAGAGCCTTAGGGAAGCTGCTTGGCTGAGCCAGCCAAAAGTACCCTTCACTCTTCTTCATGAGCTCTTTTCATCTTCAAATGGTCTCCTTCTTCAGTAATGTCCCAGACCAATTCTGTCAGGTGCACCATAGTTAGTGGACACATGCAAATTCATTCGTGTTGACCCATTTCTTTCTATGTAAGTTTTATTGATTCAATACCTGTTTAACTCATATTGTCAAATCCCCCATGGCTACTAATTGTCAATGGAGGTATTATGAAGTATGCCTGCTGGATACTAACTCGGGCCAGGATTTAATACGGCTTTGTTATGGCCACCATAGAACATTTTGAATGATTGGTATACTTTATTTGCTAGTGTGGTTTGAATTTATGGGGTGGTTTGAATTGTTTTGAAAACCCAATACTACACTAGTAGATACTACACTAGTAGATACTACACTAGTAGATACTACACTAGTAGATACTACACTAGTAGATACTACACTAATAGATACTACACTAGTAGTACACTAGTAGTACACTAGTAGTACACTAGTAGTACACTAGTAGTACACTAGTAGTACACTAGTAGTACACTACACTACTACACTACCCTACACTCCTACTGCACTGTTTTTCGAAACGGTTAAAACAACACAGCAGAATGTTTCGTACTCCTAGGCACAGCCTTTCATCCCAAATTGTAATGTTTCTCAGCAACTCTCTAAATTGCAATATTCTGAAATGTTGAATCTGGAACATTGCCTTAGATGTACATTTGGGGTCATTTGGCAGTCTTCAGTACCAGTAATGGGCAAAACGACGGAAGTGGAGAGGTACTGCAAGATTGGTAAATATACACATGAGGCAATGCTCAAGATTTACTATTCAGAATACTGATTCTAATGAAGCCTGGTTTGAAAGACTGATGAAGGGGTACGAACGTTTTGTATTATTGGAATGTTTGGAATTTTTATTGGCTTGTTTGGAATTTTTATTAGCTTGTTTGGAATTTTTATTGGCTTGTTTCGAATTTTTATTGGCTTTTTCATTGGCTAGTGGTTTGTATAGTTTGAAAACACTGTATTAACATCTGTCCGACAAATACTAATGATATAGAACTGAGTCCATAAGATGCCGACTGTAAGTTACAAAGTCTAGTACTAGGGCATCTGTTTTGTTAATGACGTTTAAAATGACAAATCTGAGCTGCTTATATTCAGAAAAGCGGAGCAGGGTGAAGGACAGGGTGAAGGACAGGGTGAAGGACAGGGTGAAGGAACAGGGTGAAGGAGAAGGGTAGAAGAATGAGTAATAGTGGTTTTGAATCTGGTAAGATCTACCGATGGTGGTCTGACGAAAGATGTTGAAAGACAGTGGTATGTTAGGTCGACGCACTACCCTTTGGTATTTTTAGAGTCTACGAAAGTCGAATACTCACGTCCGAGTCTGACTACTGGATTTTTGGTAACATGTTTTGGTTGTCGTCTTTAGTGGTCGATTTTTGGTTTTTTGGTCCTTGTATTGGCCACTTGTTTAGTGCCTTCCGTGCTTGCTTATATGTATTCCAGCACCAAAAATCTCTTAAATTCGACAATCCAGCACCCAAAATCTCTTAAATTTGACAATCCAGCACCAAAAATCTCTTAAATTCGACATTCCAACACCAAAAATCTCTTAAATTTGACAATCCAGCACCAAAAATCTCTTAAATTCGACATTTCAGCACCAAAAATCTCTTAAATTCGACAATCCAGCACCAAAAATCTCTTAAATTCGACATTCCAACACCAAAAATCTCTTAAAATTCGACATTCCATGTCACCATTTCGACGCTTGCTTTTGTTTCCACTCTCATTGACTTTTCGCCCACTCGCCCTAAACTACCATAAAGAGCATGGGAATTCATGAGCCCCCACAAGACTGTTTAGGGTGGGGTGTATATGCAAGCTTATTGGGTAAAGCCCCTCAATTTCTAAATGCAAACCCTAAATCTTGAAAAAACAGCGTGTGGCTGGCTTGGCAAAGTTGTTGGAGATCTGCAGTCCCACTTTATGTCTGTAGATCTGCCTGCGGGAGAAGGGAGAATCATTCCAGATCCGGTTGATGATGCCTCTCAAGTGTACCACTCGAGTTTCAAGGAGCCGATGCCGTGCGAGAATTCGTCTTGGAGTTTTGGGAACAATCAGGACGTACTTTACTGAGCCATGAAGCACTGAGGATGGAATGTGGACATACACATGGATTCAATGCTGAATGTTCTAGGATCCAATGCTGAATGTTCTAGGATTCAATGCTGAATGTTCTAGGATCCAATGCTGAATGTTCTAGGATTCAATGCTGAATGTTCTAGGAACCAATGCTGAATGTGCTAGGAACCAATGCTGAATGTGCTAGGAACCAATGCTGAATGTGCTAGGAACCAATGCTGAATACACTAGGAATAGTGCTATTGCTTGTAACAGTCATTGGAGTTTGATTTCTGGTCTCGATATTCCATGAAACCGGAGCCTTTGGAACGTCGTCCGGTGGTAGAGGAAATGTCAAAAGTGTAGTTTAAGAAGCGAGTGACAAAAAGATTTATCAATATCTTGACTTCTTGCTTCCGGCTCTTCTCAAATTATCTTCGGACAACGTACCTCTGCTATGCTCTCTTGACATAACTGCAATGACTCATGATCACGCAAGTGTCCTGATTTCCAAAATGGTCTGCAATCTTTTAATCCCTTTAGAACCATCATGTCTCGGCTTTGGCTGTGTCTTTTTTCCCTAATGTGAAACCCCGACCCGATCCGTATTCGTCAATGGTATCTTCAGTCTAGACCCTCTTGCCAGCAATGAGGTCAAAATTCGAAGCAGACACCATCTCATTGAATAATTATGACACAGTGACACAGCGACATAATCACAACTTCTCCATTCACAAAATCATCGAACCATCACATATACCTCAATAACACCTCGATAAATATTCAACATTTAATTTGGTACCTCAATACTGGAAATCGTGGTTTGAGTTGATGGGCATGTCCTTCAAAAAGTGCACCAAGTTCAGCTTGGGTAGTCACCAATCGATTCCAACAAAGTGCCTCAAGCTCCTTGTCCATAAGGATTTGTCTAACGAGAGGCAGTTTGAACTGCACGTTGTTTCAAAGCTGAGCGTTGGGATGGACGACTTTCAGCTGGAAGAAGGCCAGCTTGGACGTCGTTACTCATATCCGGAAATGGTCCAGGAACTTGAACGTGGGCCATAGTGTTGAGGGCATTAGGATAAAATGATCGATACTTGAAAACGATGATCGATACTCGAAAACGATGGCCGATACTTGAAAAAGATGGCCGATACTTGAAAACGATGGCCGATAATTGAAAACGCCATAATCAATAACTCAGGGTCATAGTTTTCAGAATCAATCATATCCAATGGATCCCACCAAACTAGCAATTATGGTACCATACTGTCAATATCTCAGTAATCAGTATCTTGTATCTCATCCATCCTAACCTTAATAATCAAATCCAGAACATCACTCATAAACCAATATCTCACGCCATTAACATCAATCCATTTTCCAATCAATACCACCCCACAATCGCACATAGAATCAGCACTCTATAGCCAAACTCAAGAGACCACAACTCAAGAGTCCAATTCCTCATAATCTCTTCAAATTTCAATCATCATAATCTCACCATCCTCATATTCATAATCTCATCAACATCAACACGCATGATCAATATTGACTAATCAATGCCTGACTCACAATACAAACTCAAAGATCATGGTGTGCTCTGTATTTCACATTAATCAATACCAGAGTCATAATCACCACATCCCCACCAAAATCTCCACGGTCATAATCTCATCAATAATCATAGTTTCATCGCCATCTCAAGAACCACCAATGGAAAACTCAAAGATCATGGTTTCATCAGTGGTTCTGAGTATTATATTTCGAAAGTCAATAATTCACAATACCTCCATGGTCATAATCTCACAATCACAATCACAATCACAATCTTAGTATCTCACCTCACCTCCCGTAATCATAAATTCATCAACATCTTCGTAGTCATAGCTCACCAGCTTTTAGATCTACCTCCAGCTCATTATCCAATCTCCTTTCTTATCAGACGTTCACCTGTGGAGAAAATGAATGGGACACTCGGCAAAGCTCTTCTTATTGAACCAGTCCTTTATGCAGATGTAGTGGAACACACAGAGACACTCCAAGCGGCCGACCTTGTCGCCCGGCTTCAAGTCCTCGAGGCAAATCACACACTCGTTATCCGACGGCTCCTTTTCCGAGGTCACAGTAGCGTTGGACGTCACCAGCCCATACTCCCCCTCGGCCTCTTGGGATTGGGGTTGTATGGGTTCAGATCCTCGGGCCGAATGGGGTTGTATGGGCTCAGATCCCCGGATCGGTTCGTAGCTGGGCCTGGGAATCGGAGGAATATTGTATACAAGCATGCGATTGCGTGATGCCTGGGTCCCTGGCGGAGACAGGAGCCGGAGATGGTCACTGGCAAAGTCAAAGCTGGTGATACACTCGCTCACGTGCCCCTCCTTATACGGTTCCCAGTCCGCTCCGTCTTTTTGTCCTTTGAATCGTTGAAGGAGGTTTGTTCCACATACAGGACAAAAGTCCTCTTCATTCTCTTCACCTCCAACAGCAGAATCAACCACAGAAGAACCAACCACAGAAGAACCAACCGCAGAAGAACCAACCACAGAAGATCCAACCACAGAAGAACCAACCACAGAAGAACCAACCACAGAAGATCCAACCATATCTCCACTCAATGCCGCACCCACCGCACCCAGACCAGCTGCACCAAAATCAGTCGCACTCAAACCTGCCCCACTCAGCCCACTAAGTGCGACTCCACTAAATGCAACTCCATTGGTGATGTTGTTTTCTTGGAATATGGATTTGGAGGGACCTGCATACAACCCATCCGTTTCCCCCCCATTTCTCTGATTCCTTTCTATTTCCAATGCACATGTTTCACATGTTCGGTATTGGCCAAGAAGGGAAGGTTTGGTGGGGGGCCTGTCACCGTGCAAAACTAGGGCCGTGGGCGGGTAGGCGGGGAAATGGGCTGAGCATGCGCCACACACCAATTTGCCACACTTTCGGCAGTGGTGTTTTCGGTTGAAGAAGGTGAAGGCTTCGCTGCAGCGAGTACAGGAGCTGGAGTCTGAATCGGGCTGCCAGCTCATTTGAAAGTCCAGCTCAGGGGTGTTTCAGGGGTGTTTCAGAAATGTTTGAGATCTGGCTGTAATTCTAGTCGAGCGTGGTGAGAAGTTTCAGAGGTTTCAGACAAGACTCAGGAGCTTCTGCAGTTTCAACAGTTTCAGAATATGCACCAGTGTTTCAGGATATGCACGAGTGTTTCAGGTGCCAGTATTCCAAGTCAATGGTCTAGAGTCACCGTGGAAGCGTAGGGGATGTTATGGCGAGATGCGCACGTGACGCGGGGTTAGCCGTACATCACCGTGCACTGGTATATCTTCACACCCGTACATCTCAACACCCGTACACCAAACACCCGTACACCCAACACATACTCACACACCCGTACACCAGGTGTACCGGCCCATTTCTGAAACACCTCATGTAGGTTCCCGAGTGAACACCAACATGACGGACCGGCTCACCCAGCTCCAGGTGTGTCTCGACCAGTTGGTGGCGCAGTTCAACTCCACCATCAACTACGCCAATCTGCAGAGCGAAATGGCGCTTTTGGACGCCAACCCCACGTCGGTTTTCAACTTGGCCGCCACTTCCGCCTCGGCAGGCGCCAAAAACACAGAGAATTCCGGCACAAATTCGGCTCCAAACGGGTCTGTGGAGCAGCAACCACAGGCAGATTTCGACAGTGTTTTGAACGAGCTTTCAACGGATCTCATCTTGAAATCCAGGCAAATTAGCATGATCATAGACCTGTTACCCGGAATCGGCACACTTCCCGAAACCCAATTGGCCAAGATCAGCGGGCTCATACAGGAATTGGAGGACACGGAGAACGAGAGGCTTCAGAAAATCAAGGAGAAGGACGATGTGTTGAAGTGGTGTGAGGAGCTCATTGTGCAGGTGTCCTCCGGGATCAGCCAGGGCCGGTAAATGAAGAGACAATTACTTAGGAGGAAAGGCATTTTGCCAAGTTTACCTGTTTGATCAGAGTAAACCCCCGAATTTTTCTGCTGATGGAATCGAGTGCCGGAAACTGACAAAAGCGTAATTATTTCGGTGATGTTTTGAGTTACCCGACTGCAAATTTTTGTTGTATTAGCAAGGAGAATTGACAGGAAGAGGTGGAATTTATGTTCTGAGTGACTGTTTTTTTTCATTTGCGGTTTTGGCGTTTCATTGATGTTAAGTCATGGAGATCATTGAGTGCATATATACAGGATACTGGACTAGAATAGAGGACCGGCACTGATTTTTGGAGGACTCAAACATGATCGATGCAGAAATTACTAAGATGTCCCTCTTGAATATTTCAGAACAATCATCACCTTTGTTCTGATGGAGAGGTTTTTGATGCCACCTTTCTCTTTAAGTTATATAAGGTTCCTCTCCTTGAGGATCCATCAACGAACATAGTATCAACAAAACATAAATGTGTCAAAGAAAATAACAGGTCTAGTAGTATAGTAGTTTCGTATAGCAATGCAGTGAAACAGTAATGTAGTAGTATGGTAGTGTCGTACAGCAATGCAGTGGAACAGTAGTGTAGTAGTATAGTAGTTTCGTATAGCAATGCAGTGGAACAGTAGTGTAGTAGTATGGTAGTGTCGTACAGCAGTGCAGTGGAACAGTAGTGTAGTAGTATAGTAGTGGTAGTGTCGTAGTATCACTGGATCAACAGGCTCAGAATACTAATGGCATAATAGATCAGAAAACAACAATCCATAGTTGATAAACCACTAACTATTATCTTCAATCACCAACATATGAAATATGTCCTCCAAATAGTTTCTCTGTCCACTGAGTCGATCACTCCTTGACTTTAATACATCACTGCATCTTCTTCACTGGGTCCTCACTGCCATAAGCTTCACCAATCCATCTCAAGTGATTGAGCACATCGCACTTCTCCATGACACCGTTTCATGGTATTTGGAGAGTATCCTCTTGTTTTTGCTGCAATAGTCGAGTTCATCCTGGGATGTTTTCCAAATAAGTGAATTCCCTCATCTGTAACATGCTTTTTTCGATCATGTCTCCACTTCAGTCCGAATCATATGATCTTCAGTTGATCATGCACTTTGAAAGTGCCACTAAATGTTCCAATTTCTTCCTTCTTGTTCTTTCTCCTCAGTTTGAATTCCTTCAAATTGTTCTTTCCAAGGTCTTTCACAATCTTTCCAAGCCTTTCCAAGCCTTTCGTTACTTTCTTGCCTTGATCTTCTCAACCACGGTTGTATGCATTACAGTTAAAGTCCCAGTTCAAGAAACGGGCGCTTTGACACTGCTCCGTGGTCCAGCCCGTGCCGTAAATAATGGGAAACAACTTCCAGAACCAAAATAAAGTTCCGCCCAAAATCACGGCCATCACAAAGTATGCAAACCTGGGACGCACGTGCATCTGGTACTCTGCAAACACGCCAACCACCAACACCAAAAAAAACACGCTGGTCAAGTAGTGGTGCACAAATAGTTGCCGACTCATGAGCATGTATGGAAAGTAGTGGAGGGCCCAACCAAGCACATACTCAAACGTCGTCATGTAGTAGGAGGATTTGAAGCCCGACTCACTTTGCACTGTAAATGGGTTGAGTGCCCAGAACACGTGCACCGAAAATTTGGCCATGAAAAGTCCTAACAACAACACTCCAGCATAGTACACCACCACATTGCCCAAAAAGTAAATGTTGGAGTCGGCAGAGAAGTAGTTGATTCCCCGCACGACAAACGGCCATGTAGCCGGAAGCGACAGGTAATCGTGCTCCTTCACGAAACCCTTGTTGATTCTCCACATCAGATGATGATACTCCACCAACTTGCGGAAAAGCAGGAGCCGGGGAAGCATGACCCGGGGGTACATGTCCAATTCACGGTCGATCACCGGGTGGTTATTGTTCTCAATGTACCAGAGCGTATTGGGAAGCGTGGGGTCATTGACACAGAGTACCTGGTTCTGATGAAACGCCCAATCAGGGAGTTTCGTCTCGTGGCCCATAAGTATACACTGAGTTCCTCTATGCACGAGCTGGAACACAGTTTCGGTGGCCCGCAACTTGCGGAGCGGAAGATCATTTTTGGAATGTGGTTTTTTGCCGATGATCTTCACCTTCCACTCGTAGTTGATGTCCTGCAGAGACGTGATGTTTCCATGACACGACACTTCGTTCAGGTAGTCGTGTTCCGAGTTGGGAGGACGCACGTCATTGGCCCGGAGATACTTGGATGTTCTTGGATGGAACAACTTCACGGTATCTCCATCCTTAATTGGGCGGAACTTGGTGGTGTGCTTTCCAGGGACGTTGGTGCCAGCCGTTTCAAGTTCCCACTCGTTGTTGGAATCATCAGAAAACCCATACATGGTGACCTGCTGCTCGCCCGTGCCGGTTTTGTAAGTGTAGTCGTGCGAGTGCAAATATGCGTCCAAACGGTGGTGCTTCAAAGTCACTCTGCTGCCGTAAGAAACGTCAACAGCAGTATTTCTAATTTTGTCCAGATCCTGCAACTCGGCCTTGAATGCAGGTGACATGACGCCCAGGCCCGTCCCGTTGCGGGGCAAAAGCATAAAGTGCACGGAGAAGAAGCCACAGTACATGGTCAACGGGATCACGATGAAGGCAAGGAAGCGGGCCACCATGTGCGCGAAGATCTGTCTCAATGGCACGTCCACGTCGCCCAAGTACCTCCACAACTGGTAGAGCGACAAGAGGCAGACCCAAGCTATGGTGAACAAGCCTGTCAACTTGGTCGACACCGTAAGCCCCAAGCTGAAGCCGGTGGCCACCAAGCACTGCACCCAAGGCTTGGAAAAGGGCTTTTGGAGCTGGAACCGCTTGAACGACGAAACAGAAAGAGCTGTAAAAAACACAAGCGCCGAATCAAGCATGATTAACCGTGATTGCGTAGCCAATGAGTTCTCGAAAACAACCAAAAGTGCTCCAAAAAGCGACACAACCAGCCGACATGCCGAGGCCCGCAAAATCATATATGCTAAAACGGCCGAGCCCACTCCACATAAGGCCGAGAATGTCCTCATGGCCACGTATGGCGTGGAGGAAGAAAACGGCGAACCAATGTCCGAAAAAGTGTCATTTCCGTCCCAGCCAAAGAACATGGCTATATAGTAAAATACCAACTTCACAAGTGGAGGGTGCACATCCACAAAAAACTCACCATCGTGATACTCCTTAGCGAAACCGCCAAAATGAGTCTCGTCAAAAACAACCCGAGCCGGATGTGGAAGCTTGTACATCCGCACAACGAGTGCTAATGCCCCCACTAGGAACATGTAGCGGCGGTCGAGCCCAGACCAGCTGGTCCGGCCAACAAGTGCAGGTGACACCTCCAGCGACACGTACGCGCGGAAGGGGCCCTGTTTGTACCCAGGAGGGAGAAGCTTAGGTTTCTCGAGCGTCATATTGAGCCTGGTTATGGAGCCTGGTGCTGCTAAGTGCTGCTAAGTGCTGCTAAATGCTGCTCCTGTGGGTCGATGGTGGTTTATGTATTGGTGGGGACGTGGAGGTCTAGCGCGGCCTGTATGCAGTCCAATGTATGGTGTACGGGTTTACAGCCACCCAGATCCATTTCTTCAAAGTTCGAATTGGAACGCCGTACCCTTGATGTCCATACCCCGAGATCTTGACTCATTGAAGTCCATGCTAAGCGGAAGATCCATACACCACGTACAAAAGCTGCAAAAATGTGCCGTTGTTGGAGGGGGGGATCGGGGCTATTTATGTGATTTGGGGAGAGGGGTGCATGACGCAGCCCTGCACACAAGACACTGGAGGTACTTCTGAAACACCTTGTTGCAATTATCAGTATTGTGTATTTATGACTTTATTGAGTACTATAAAATGCAGTGTTTGAGTGTCGTTTTTAGTATTCGAAAAAAGGAAGAATTGGGCTCGAAAACAACGGTCGTGCGCGACCCAATATGTTAGGTAGAAAAGGGACGTTTTATATTCGAACTGGAGACATGAAGATAAGGTATACTATGTTTCAAATCTATCCAAAAGTCTTGTAATTACTAACGGGTTAGAGGGGAGTATGAAGGGAAGATGCGGTTATATGCAGTCACATAATATCAACTTTCCACCCAAATATATGAATTGTACCTTTGAAATTCAAGGCATGAGCTATTCGAATGTGCAGCGTATGGATATATGTAAAATGCGTTGTGTGTGGTCAGCTAGGAGGGGAGTGGCTAATGTTCCAATGAGGGCTCAGTAGCCAATGTAGAGGCCACCTTTGCGTTCGTCCAATTCCGTCACGATATGGTCGACTTCGTCTGATTTCGGGTCCCAGCCCAACTTGGCAGTCACACGTACATTCTTCAAGTTCGGGAGCCGGTCCTCGCTCAAAGCCACAGCCAAGTCGATCGGGTCCAAACGGTCCGTGGTCCCAAGCATGCCACTGCTATCGATGTACAAGTTGGTCAAGGCCCGATTAGGAAACCTGGGAAGAATGTCCCGCTCGAAAAACCCCGACGAAACGTAGTCCACACAAACCTCCAAGGTCACAAGATTCGGGCATAGAAGAAACACCTCATCGAGGGAATTGGAGTTGAGTCCCGGCATCGGGAACTGGATCTTCAACGACTCAAGGTTGCGGCCGAAAATCACCAACAAGTGCTCGAGTCCGGCATGTGACACCTGTGGACAATGGGCCAACTCCATCTGGCGAATTGTATTGGGGAAACACGAGTGGATCAAGAAATCGTCCGAGATACCGCCCGAGATCCGGAGAAATTGCAACTTGGGCGGCCACTCCACGGTATGGAAATCCTCGATTTCGAGCGACGACCGAGGAAACGAAAGGTGCGTTAGAAGCCTGAGCTCATGGATGGACTCAAACAACTCCTTGAGCCGCACGGTCTCAGAAACAAGCCTAAGATCAAGCGATTGGAGCTGGTGGCACGAGCGTAATGCCATAAGAGGACTGAAGCCAAAACTGGTTTGAGGAGCCACGAAGTTCTGCAACAGGTCTCGAGACCTCTTCAAAAGTTTTGCCACAAATGCATTTTTCCCCAGCTGGTTCACCGAAGAGAGGTCCAACGTGCGGATGTGCAGGCCTACCGTCTTTTTCGTGGTGATAGTATCCACGAACAGGTAGAAATTGTCGCCCCGAAGCCGAGGATTCCGGTAGAGCATAGGCATTGTCACCAGGTAAAAGAGCTTGTTGAGGAGGAGGAATCGGGGCTTGAGTTCGCTGCGGGAACTGACGATCTCCATGATGTAGGCGATAATTTCAAGTGGCAAAACCGGTTTCAGCACCGGGCTTTTCGGCTCTGGTTTGAGCCGAGCTTCTTCAAGCTGGATCTGATACTGCTTGCTTTCTAGAAACAAGCAGCAAGAAAGCACATCGATCTTCTCGAACTGCGACCGTGGCCACACTTTGCCTTTGAACGAAGTCTGCTTGTTCAAGACATAGATGGACTGTATGGATAGCTTTTTGGGGTCGAAGTCTGTGGTTGCGACGGCATCCTTCAGCAGCTCTACGTCCACGTACTCCTCCTCTCCGTCCGATCCCCCCTCATCGGTGAAAGATGTTTTGTAGACGTATTTTCTGTAAGGGGGGCGGACTTTCTTGGGTCTGCTCTTGTTAGCTATGTTGAAGAGTCAAACAAAGAAGCGGAAAAGTCGAGCCAATATAAAATATCCACTCACTTAAAGCTCTGCTCAAGCGTGACTTGATGGGTATGCCTCCTTCCTCGTTTGCGTAGTAGATATCCAGAGGAGTGATGGATTAGTTTTGGGTTGATAAGGTGGTTCATCGCGGGCACATCCGTACACCAATATCAGACCGTGAGACCGTCACATCAAATCAACAAGTCAGTATTCTATTTTCTTTTTTTTTTTCTTGTGTATAGTCAAAATCAGATCAGATCAATATTGGGATTCATCAAATATTGCCAGTAGAGTCAAGAGTCTCATAGCATCCTCTGGGTATGAAATAGTTAAGATCATCATTGGTCACATGACCTGACCCAGATTGTCAGTTATCCAGAGAATCTTCTATCCAATATAGTCGTTTCTATCTTCTGTATCGTCAGAAAACTCAAAATAGTCAGAGTGCAGATAGTCAGGCGATGTAGAAAGGAGTTAAAATCCAGTCTAGCTAGGTTTATGTCCAGTTCATTCAGGCTATTTTCCAACATTGCTAGGTTTCTAGTCAGTATAAATAGTCAGTGAGCATTCTGATAAGTCTTTAATAATATCAGTATCAGAACAGTACCTGCCAATATTGAAATAGAAACAAACCAGTAATCAGCGTCAATATTGTAATCCTGAACCATCATCAATATCCACCCCAATGTGATGGCACATCCATTCACCACAATCATTAATCACAATCAGTAATCAATCATCAATAAGTATTAGTATCAGTAACATATCAGGTTAGCTTTAATTCGATATTAATATCAAGCCAGTAAACGAACAGTTTCAATGATTAATGAGCACTAATCAATATCAGATAAGTATCAGACCAGTAAACGAACAGTCTCAATGTTAAATGAGCACTAATCAATATCAGATAAGTATCAGACCAGTATCAAACCAGTATCAAACCAGTATCAGACCAGTATCAGACCAGTATCAGACCATTATAATCAGTTATTAGTACCCTTAATCAATAACAATGATAAATTCCAGTATGAAATTCGGATTGGTAACAGCAGCAGTAACAGAACAATAACATATCAGCATCAATATTCAATAATATTATCAGATCAGTATCCCAACGGTAACACTGAGAGTAATAATATCAGTATTAGTCAAAGATCAATTACCAGGACCAGAGCAGGACCAGAACAGGACCAGAACAGGACCAGAACAGGACCAGAACAGGACCAGACCAGGACCAGACCAGGACCAGAACAGGACCAGAACAGGACCAGAACAGGACCAGAACAGTATCACATCAGTAGTTACTTCAATAATCTACTTCACTAGTTGCTGATATTGGCAGCAAAAAAAGAGAGGCCGGGGGTGCGTATTTATATTCTTTTTTATGAGTCACAAAAAGAATTGCAGCATTCCCAAACAGGAGATGTTTCACACCCAACGTGCAGATAATGTTTCATCTTCTTGTGTTGCGTCGCGAGACTTGCAGCCACTGGAATATAAAAGGCGCTCCACCTCCCCCTTAATTTTTTGCAACGCGATAGAGCCACTGCAAATGAATGTCACGTGAATCAACCAGCTTCATATTTTTATTGAATATATAAGGTCCTTTGGTTTTATACTGTTGCCCGTTATGCTTAAAAAAAATTTGATTTTTTTGAAAATAGGTTTTATACATTCCCGGAAAAGGATATGTAATCAACATTTTGGGAAACTGTGAGGTTCAAGATTTGGGGGTTTGAAATTTCGAGGATCAAAGATTTTAGGGTTCAAGATTTGGGGTATGAAATTTCAGTTTCTCGTTCCAAGATTTGGGGTCCAAAAATTCAGGGTTAAGAGAATGACCAAGCCCGGAGACATTCTTAATCATGGTTGATTAGCAGTCCTTGTTGCTAGGTATCAGAAGATTGTCCTGAATGTTAAAATTCTGTTGCTACGTCAGGTACTCTGCTTATCATGTTCGTTCACCAGTGGTTCTCTAGAAGGAGGAACGGGCTACTTGAGTAGTTGACAATGGCGTCGCCTAATCAACCGGTTGTTGCTATGTCCCTGCGAGAAGAATCTCCACGTCACCTCCTGGTATTCGGGTTTATCAAATACATCCTGGTACTGCGTACATTGATGGCCGAGAAATGACAGAATAGAATGGCCATGTTAGGGCCCTGCAGTCTAGGCTCAAAATGCCTTGATAGGTAGAGCACTACCTGTGGGGAATCTAATATGAAGGCCCTATTATAAACGCAAGAAGATTGCCAGAATGTGAGATAAATCCAGTGTGAAGCAGCTCCAATTCTTGAAATATGTTCTAAGCCTGGTAGGGCCCTCCATGAGTTTGATCAGTCTCATCTGAATGTGACCAGTTCTCTATGAAACAAGAAATCAGATTATACCCAAATATGATAAATCATATTTTCGTGGAACAGCTATAACTCACTTTCATATGTTCTCATTTGAATGTGGCCATATACATTTGATTGTAACGGGCTAATGTTGAAAAAAGCAGTCTATCTGTGAGCAGGTCCTACTATGAATGTGATACGCGATACTGTATTTGGGCGGGCGGGAAGAAGCATAGATCCAATCTGAATGGGAGAAAAGACTCCAAGAATTCTTTTGGAGCAAACACTTCTCTGAATATGACCGGATTTAATTCTGAATGAAGATCTCCATAAGTTAAAGGTGAACTGAGGCAGATCTATCGTGAAACACATTCTGACCAATCAGAACATATTACCGGATGGAGTCTGCCTACGATACCATGGCCAATCAATTACAGTGGGCCCGAAAACGGACTGGTGGGGGTCAGCGGACTTCAACATCAGCGGACTTCAAGATCAGTGTCATGCCTAGTTGCAGCTTGGCTAGAAGCGGAACTCCTACAAACAGAAAAGCCAACAATCATGCAATAACAAGCGTTCAAAACCAGCCACAGAAATAATCTTTTCCAACAAAATAGCAGCGCTACTATTCCCAGTGATGATCTACTCAATTGTCTATTCCATGTTATACTTCAATGGTGCTATTCCAGTGCTCGAACTACTTCTAGTCTTGGTCTAGTCCTTTCTGCAGTACCGCTTATTTTGGGAAATCTTGGTTTCTTTTGGTGCGGAGTGTGGAGGTTTTTTTCTTCATGGTCTTAGTGCGACATGTTTCCAGCATCTCGAATTTGGCCACCGGTCGTGCGCATGCAGTGCTCGCGTGCGAAAAAATTTTCTCTATAAATCCTGACGTTTTTCCGCCCCCACTTCCCACTCTTTTTCCACGTTTTACAGCAATCATGGTTTTAGTTCAAGACTTGTTACACCCAAACCCCGCTTCTGAGGCTCAAAAACACAAGTTGAAGACCTTGGTTCAGGCACCCAGATCTTTTTTCATGGACGTCAAGTGTCCTGGCTGCTTGAACATTACTACTGTGTTCTCGCATGCCCAAACCGCCGTGACATGTGATGGCTGTGCCACTGTGTTGTGCACTCCTTCCGGTGGTAAGGCCAGATTGACCGAGGGCTGTTCTTTCAGAAGAAAGTAAGTTCTTGGCGTGTGGCGAAGAATGACGGAGTGATGAAGTGACGAAGCGAAGTTACAGCTTGTACGGCTTCCACGGCTCCGTATATTCTTCTGACGATTGAAACACTTGTGTTTCTGACGCAATGAGGCCTGCCTCGTTGCTCGTAATCATACCAATAGCTATTGCGTTGTTAATGCTCCAGCCAGGCTGTGCATATAATAACCTGATCCTTTGCTGGCTGAATCAGTGCTGAGTAGGCCACGGGGTTGGAATGCATCTGTATTATAGATACAAATAATAAATGATTTGCCTGAATGAAGTAGCCCTCTAGGGTCATAGACGTATGTGGAAGTCTCTACACCACTATGTAAAGCCCGTACACCCGACATTTGAAAAACCTCTACACCAATTTATAAAAACCCTAACACCAGATTCAAAAAACCTCTACACCAATTTATAAAAACCCTAACACCAGATTCAAAAAACCTCTACACCAATTTATAAAAACCCTAACACCAAGTTCAAAAAACCTCTACACCAAATAAAGAAAACCCTAACACCAAATCCAAAAAACCTCTACACCAAAAAAACAGGAAACCCGTACACCATATTCTTAAATCTTTCTATATACATGTTTATTTACCGTCAAATTCACGGGGATTCACATCGTATTGTGCCCGCTTGCCCTGCGTCCGGTACTGCTTGGAGGATTCGACATCAGCGGCCAAATCGTCCAAAACATCCAAGGGATCGTCGAAATCCAGCTCCAGGCGGCTCACAAGCTTCTTCCAGTCCTTCTTCCGCTTCTCCTTGACCACGAATTTCCTCTGCATCTTGGCCAATTTGTTGAGTTTCTCGATCTTTCCTGCAGATAAGCGACTTTTCACCACAGCGCTTTTTTTATCAAGGGCCCAAAGGTCTCCTTGGTTTGCCTTTCGGGCATCATGATAAGTTTGCTTGCCCAAACTCTTAGGAATCTGCCAGTACTCGATATGTCCCGAAGGGGCACATACTTTGAGCCGCACGTTCTTCTTTACCTTATTAGGAAAGTCCAAGATCCGAGGCAAGGCCGTAGAAGTGTCGGAATTATGAGCCCTGGCTTCTTCGATGGCGGCAATGGCCTGGGGGTCGTTTTTGGCCCTGTGCATGATCAAGTAGGATAGATTTCCCGATTCGGTATTGTTTCCGCCTGACCGTCCGGTCCCCTGCATGGCCTTCAAGGTACCCCGGGAGATTTGGTCGGTTCCGAAACCATCATGCAGGCTTTTGTCCCACTTAGTCGCCAACCGCTTACCCTTCTTGAGCTCGATGGTATATTTTGGGCGGTGCACGACCTGGTTGAACGAGCAGAACTGCAACCGGTGCTCGTGATTGGAGATGTGGTAAAACTTGGGGTCGCCGAGCTGAAGCGGACATTGTCCGTGATGCAGACAGGGGGCCACCACACTGAGATGGTAGTCAACAGAAGTCGGAGGCAGCGATGTTTCATGTTGAGGGTGTACGGATTTTTCCGAAAATTCGAAATCCGGGTCGTTTTCAAATTCAAATTTGAGGTCTTCCTCTGAAACCGGGCCGAATTTCTCGTCTAGCTCCTGTTCTAGAGAGTCCCGGTCCTCCGCTTCAAGCCGTTCCAAGAGCTCCTTCTCGTGCGTCACGTGATCCTCGGTGATGATCTGGTCCTCCCGCCGAAGTTTCTGGGGTTTTACCGAGGACCCCCGAATATATGGCCTCGGAATTCGGCCCCGTTCGTCCCGGTGGTTCTCGGGCCGGAGCATCACCTGCCGAGCTCGAGCCACGATCTCAAAACCCAAGGCATTTCCCCGCTCGAGAATCACCAAATGCCCGTCGGGCTTTAAAAGCCGGAGAATCATCTCGATGTTCAAGTCAACATCACGAGGGAAGTTAAACTCACGTGACAAGAGCAGCTGGTTCACCATAATGAGCTCGTACTGTTTGGTGGAGGGAAGTGCATCCCGTAACCGTGTCTGGATTCGAACCCGTGACAGGTCCACGGGGCCAACAAAATCCCCAAAGCGGTCATAGTAGCCCCGGAAGTTTTCTTCTGGAGAAAGGGTTTTTCTATGAGGAGCGTCGTTTTGGATGCTGGAGTCGGGTGTGGAATCAGAAACTGCTTCTTGGGAAGTTGGATCCGGCATATAACCAGCAGCCCCGTTTCCACTGTCCTTTTCCTTCTTTTCCACGCTGTTGTTATCGCTAGCTTCCTTAGCCTGTTCCACGACCTCATTCAATTGTCTGGATAATAGAATCTTGGCGCGTTTCTTCATTTCCTTGTTTCCCCGGCCCACAATATACGCCTCCTTGACTGCAGGACGGAAATCCGGACCCATGAGCTCGTTTAAGGCGATAATACCTGTAGCAGGCCCATAGCCAATGTCTAAGACGGAATTGGGCGAGAATTGGGGTACTCGTTTGAGCAATTCCTTCAAAACACGCACCGAATGGGCGTAATTCTGGAGAAAAAGAGCCGCAATGTGTGCATCTGCATCCAAACTGCTCTCTGGAGCCTTCTGGATTTGGTCCTTTTCCAACAGCTGGTATATGGAGGCAGCACGCTCCCGTAGCTTGTCGGGGTTTATGTGCAGGAGGATATTTTTATTGATCACTTTGGCAATTTCTTTCGGCAAGTGCACTGGGGAAGTATCCACACGTGCCTTTAAAGTGTC
The DNA here is from genome assembly GCA_002374405.1 of Metschnikowia cubensis. Classification (NCBI taxonomy): domain Eukaryota; kingdom Fungi; phylum Ascomycota; class Pichiomycetes; order Serinales; family Metschnikowiaceae; genus Metschnikowia; species Metschnikowia cubensis. The sequence goes on along the minus strand of NKZA01000178.1, from coordinate 13,084 downwards.
TGGATGGAGACGGGCCTCTTGGGCGGAGTTTCCCTGAATAAAAGAGCCGTCGGAGTTCCGAAAAGGCGACATCAGGGTTTCGTAGGCAACATTTTCTTCCCGGAGTTCGACAGATCGGGTGAACTCACTATGAGGGCCATCTCTCTGAGCCAAGTGCTCGTCTCTGGTTAAAAATCCGAAGGTTTGGGGGGCGTTTTCAGCATGTGCGCCTTTGAGCTCGGGTACTGAGCCCCATGTGTCACTTTTGGCCCGTAAAAACGAGTTACGACATAACAGGCGCTGGCTCAAGCCTTGGGATGCACTATATCGCCTGGGGACGGCGTTGCGGCGAAGAATCCGAAGCAGAAGCATGTATGGAGAGTGATGAGCAGAGGGAGCGAAGATATAAAGGCACGTGAAAGTCACGTGAAAAGGGTCATGTGACAAAGGGCACGTGCAAGTATCACGTGGTGCGCGCAATCACCAACCACCAACCACCATCTTCACCAACCATCACCAACTACTACGAACCACCACTGGCTCCCCCAAAGCTACTGCACAAACCAGGGCATTATTGCACCAATCGTACAAATAGACATTTTATATACACCACCCCAAAGTATATACACTCCAGTTACCCTACCAATCACAATTCCTTCAAATCAACCATGAGAGGATTTTATGAAAATGACAGCCATGTGGTGCCGGTGCCCGGAACAGTGGTGCCCAGCAGCGCCACCGAAAAACAACTCCTTGGCCCGCGCGCAGTGGTCAACGGCGTCACCGTGCGCAGTCTGGACACCCTCGAAGCCGGGTTCAAAAGTGCGCGGAACCACTTATTTACAGCCGTCTCCCAAATGGACGCCTACCTCAGCTCCACCAAGCAAAAAGTCTACGAAAAGGAGCGGGCGGTGACGGGCACTGTGAGCCTGTTGCACGACAAGAATGACGATGTGTTCCCCAGCATCTTTTACGTGGCCATTGCGTCTCTTGCTGGTAACATCATGGCGCAGAGGCGGGGATTGGTTAGCAAGGCCGTTTTCCCCGTTGTTGGTGGGGTGGCAGCCTTTGCGTACTTCATGCCGCGTACTTTTGACAACACCAGGGACTTTGTGTGGAAGGTGGAGCAGCGGACGTTGCCTCAATTGGCGGAGCAACAGGTCAAGACCTCGGACCAGGTGCAGGGAATGGTGGAGACGCTCAACACCAAGGCTACGCAGAGCCAGCAATCGGTGCATGCCAAGGTGGAGTCTGTTCGCCAAGGCATTTCGGCCTGGACTGGGTTGAATATCGACGAGGAGGTTTCCAAGAAGTAGGTTCGGGAAACAGACCAGAGAGATTGAGAAGGGCTGACGTGGAACCAGACCAGGTTCTAGAGATGGATTGAAGGGGGACTGGACAGGTAGAAGACAGGAAGAATCAGACCACTTCTTGACCAAAGCCAGAAGGAACAGGAAGTGAAGTGAACTGGAACAGGAATTGGTTCAGCGGATTGAAGACCTGAACTGGGATTTCATTTGATCTAGAACTTGACCTGGAACAGCTTGGTGAAGTGGACGAACTTGAGGAAGTGAAAGAATCTAAAAAGAAGAAGTGGGGAATTGGGATTCTTGACTCTACAGAAGAAAATCGAAAGACCTACGGAATGGTGAGGCCGAGGAAGAATAGACTTGTGGTTTGAACAGGAAGAGCTGGAATTAGAGCTGAAATGGACTGGAACTAATCTAGAGCCCGGGTTGAATTCTAGAACTATAACTAGCGCTAGAACCGAAGTGGAAATGATTCCGGGTGACTAGAACTGGAGGCCCCGGGAGTGTGATTGGACTGGAGAAGTACTGGAACCAATTCCAACGTTAATCGGAACAGGAAAAAGATGAACTGGCAAGAACTAGAATTTGCCAGAACTCGGAGGAATGAATTGAAAAGAATTCGACTGGAATGGAGGAAGGAAGCAACGGTTTTACGACTTAGGAACTTTTCAGGCCATGAGACTCTTGGAATGGAGATGTATTCCCATTGTGATGAGTCTATAACCCTACCCCTTCCTCCATTTCTATCCCCATTTCCTCCACCTCCACCCAATCTCTGAATCCTCCCCTTACTCCCATTTCATGCCCACTCTTCCAGTCGACACAATCCACTTTGAGTCTGGCTATAGCCTTGGTGCTGGATCCTGTGGTCAAAGTTATACGGACATTATAAGCCAGGTGGACTTTATTGTTCCATACTATAGCCATACAAATCAATGAGAGTGTGTATTTATGCATACCTTTCTATTTTATGTATGGATGGTATGATGGTATGATGGTATGGATGGTGTGGATGGTATGGATGGTATGGATGGTATGGATGATATGGATGGTATGGATGATATGGATGGTATGGATGATATGGATGGTATGGATGATATGGATGATATGGATGATATGGATGATATGGATGATATGGATGATATGGATGGTATGGATGGTATGGATGGTATGGATGGTATGGATGGTATGGATGGTATGGATGATATGGATGGTATGGGTATGGGCTTGAAGGTACGGGTGTGCAGGTGCGAATTTGCACCCAATACACAAGCGCACGGTCCAAAATGAGACGTTAATACTTGCAAACGGCCCGAACCCACATAGACCTACATCTGAACAGACAGAAGCGGAAAAGTCCGAAGCAGGAATATCAAAGATACAAATCCAAGTCTTATCAGATCAAATCCAGAAGCCGTCTGTTACAAGTCTTTTCTGAACAGGGTGAGGTTGAACCACCAAATACCGAATAGACCTCAGACAATCTTATCCAGGGGTCACGAAACAATATACTAAGTCGATCGTCTGGCCATCTACTGAAGAACCTGAGTCTACTGCAGACCATATCTCACATCCAGTCAGCAGTAGTTGATACGAGACCACCCAGTCCGCCACTTCTGATTCTAAGGAAGTCCAAGATTCACTCACCCATCTGACCTCCAAGGTCAGGGATATTCATATTGATATCCATACTACTACCTGGCGTCAGATCCGACCAGTGATACTATCTCACAGTGCCATCTTATCTGCGTTATTCAAGATATACCTGACATTCACATAGAGGGATCGATACATAAGGGCATTACTAGAGTGAATATATCCATCCGAAATCCAAGTCCTAGTCCTCTAGCCCCAGCTCAAGTACAAACGAACCTCTGGAACACCAGCAATAAGGATTGTGGTCTGAGTATAGCGAGACCAGGAGTACCAAATACCTCCACCAGAATACCTAACATATTGGGAGTCAAGAAAGGGAGTCAAGAGATTAAGAAAAGGAGTCAAGAGATTAAGAAAAGGAGTCAAGAGATTAAGAAAAGGAGTCAAGAGATCAAGAAAAGGAGTCAAGAGATTAAGAAAGGGAGTCAAGGAGTCAAGAAAAGAAATCAAGGAACACTGGGGTGATACTAGAATACCAGTACTACAACTGCCGGAGCGTCTGGATACTTAACATACTAATACCAGAAGTGTCCAAGAGTCTGAACACAAGAGCTGAATTCTGAGGTGAGTGGTGAGAGACCATCCATCAACTGACACTACTGAGAACATTACCTGGGTATCAGCAAAAGGAGGGTCACACCAGAATACGGAGATTTTAAGACCATAAAACCGTTACAGCATTCGACCGTTGCATTCGACCGTTACAGCCTTATTGAGAGGATTTGAAGCCGGAGTCTACTAATCCAAAGTATCTGGGAATTAGGAGTGCCTGGAGTCTGAAGCTCAGATCAAGGCTAATAGAATCAAAATATCCATCCCAGTCTAGATCCTTGAGACCGGAAGCAATTACTTTTCTGAAACCTCAGTTACCTGGAGTTCCCAATACCCAGTTTGTCTCAACATCCAGTTTGACTCAACATCCAGTTTCTGAGCTCCAAAGCCCAAAACCACATCTACGAAATAGCTTGAACCTACCGGAGAGCGCCAACGCCTTATTGGAGACCCACAGAAGCCTATACGTGAGTATACATATAGAGGGGTATTGGAAAATTCATCAGGTGAAACAGTCCATTTGACTCCTACCACAGCTTCCTTGGAGTCGGTCAGAGCCAAGCAGAGTTCATCAAGGTCTAATTATTTCATCTTCAATCGAGTCTTGAGTCTTGAGTTTTCCTCGGTCATCTTCAATCTTTTTGAGTCTTTGAGTATCTGAGTGTGGAACCCCGAGTTCTTTCAATACCGAGAGTCTTGTTTGAGTGTGTCTGTCAGACTTGTTGAAGTCTTCAGTCCGTCAGTCTTCAGTCTACCGGTTTCAGTATCCAGGCCTTCAGTCTTTGAATCTGTCATACTGGTCCTACTACACCCACAGAGTACACCAGGGCCACCAAAGTCTATTTGCGTCTACCAGTCTATCAGACCAATAGTTGGTCCTACGGTGTTCTGAATCTACTTTGAGTCTACCAACCTACCTGCCCTAGAGTTCTCAGGGCAATATCGGAGTCTTACTTGACTCTATCCTTAGGTTATTCATCTCAGGTCATTCATCTCAGGGTTAGCTGAGTCGTTGAGTCTTGAGTCCCACGCCTTTGAACCGTGAACCTAATTCAAAGTCCATTCAGCCAGGAAGCATTTCTACTTCCACTCAATCTCGGTGTCCCGTGAAGCTTATCTGAGTCGATCAATCCATCAGTCGAGACTATCATTTGAGTCTACCTCAAGCCACTTGGAACTAGTCGAGTCAGATTGGCGTCGGCAGTCCTTGCTACTAGTCTACTAGTCTACTAGTCTACTAAGGTCACTTTTTGTCACTTTTTGTCACTTGTTGTCACTTGTTGTCACTTGTTGTCACTTGTTGTCACTTGTCACTTTTTGTCACGTTTTGTCACGTTTTGTCACGTTTTGTCACTTGAGTGTCAAGTGTTCAGGTGTTCAAGTCTTCTGGTCATTATACACACTTGGATATGACCAAAAGTGAGGCTTCTGCTACTACCACCACGCGTGGCACATTGAGCCGGCCCACCACGGCGTCGGTGATGAAGATGATCCACAAGTTGGTGCCGTCGTCGTACCAGCCCAAGCGCAAGCGCAAGGTGCAGGCCAAGGACATTCAGAAGTTGATCGATAAGGTCACCAAGTACCAGAAGAAAACCGTGGACATTAACAAGGCGTTCGTCAAGTCGTTGGGTGACTGGGGTACGGATTTGCCCACGCTGGAGCTCAGACACACCATGAGGGTGTTTTCGCTGCTTTTGGACTCCATTTCCGTTTCTGTTCTCGAAGAGTGTGACCGGTTGGCCGAGCTCAAAATCAGCCTTGGCGCCATTTCGCAACGTGAAGAGCGCCAGAGGTTTCTTGTCTCGAAACACGATACGCTCCAGGCCAAATTGTCGCGGACTGCACTCGACAACGGACCACAGGCGTGTCAGACCATGCTTTGTGTGGATGAGATCGAGGAAAACGAGTACAATTTGAAGCTTATAGAGCAACAGTTGGCACGTACGGCCACGCAGAACCTCCAGAAAACATGCGGAGAGTTTTTGAAGTGGGTGAAAACGACCAATACCGAAGTCACGAGGCTTTCCGAGGATTTGGCCAAGTGTATCTGCGACCCCAAGCTCGGGGACTACGAAAAAGACTTTAAGATTGAGTTTACGGATTATAAGATCACTCAGGATTCCGGAAAAGTCCAGAGTCCCAGCGACACTCCGAAGATTCCCGACAGCCCTAGGCTTCCAGACAGTGCCAATCTTCTGGAGAGTCCCCAATTGGAGAGTTCTGAGTTGGAAAGTCCCAGGTTTCTCGACAGCCCCAAGTTTGAGGGGTATTCAGGACTCCACATCAAGACGCAATACAGGGACCACGAAAAAAGCCCGGAAAAAAGCCCACTTGAGAGTGCAGAAATGAGCCCAGTGAGTCCCGAACCACCAAGAAATGAGAGTCATTTTCGGAGTCCGGAGTTAAAGAATGAGAGTCATTTTCGGAGCCCAGAATTAAAGAATGAGAGTCATTTTCGGAGCCCGGAATTAAAGAATGAGCCCCATTTTCGGAGTCCAGAATTAAGGAATGAGCCCCATTTTCGGAGTCCAGAATTAAGGAAAGAGTCTTTCAAAAGCCCCGAGAACCAAAGAAATGAGTTCAGGAGTCCCGAAATCCACAGTGCAGAGTCTCATTTTCAAAGCTCAGATCCTCATTTCAAAAGGTCCGAGACCAGAAACGAACCCCCTCCAAATTTCAATGCAGTTAATGGAGCCAATCCAAGCTTCAATGCCAATCCAAGCTTCAATGCAGTCAGTGAAGCCTATAACGCCAACTACAATGCAAACTTCAAGCAGACGGCACCAGGCAGAGAAGTTCCGTACCATTTTGAAGAGAAACTGCGACCCGAATATGAGCCCATGCACAAAAATGCGCAGCTCAAAATCTCCCATAAGGAAGATAGCACCACGTTGGTGTTCCAGGAACCTGCACGCACACGTCAAGATACGTTGGACCTGCCTCTGGTGGGCCACGTGCCGATTCTAGACATGAGCCGGGAGAAGATCTCGGAGTTCGACATCCGCAACTACGAGCAGAATGTCGAGGGCTGGGGGAACCACCGGTTCTAGCGCAGGCTAGGTTGTACGTGTGGGTATCCAAAAAAACCCTCCCCAATTGACGAGACTATGATTTCTTGCATAGATATTGGGACGAGCGTCTTTATCCAGCGGACCTAATATTCTTGTTACCCCAAGGGTTTTGGCTAGTAAAGAGTGGAGTCAGTAGTGCAGTAGTGCAGTAATGAGTAGCTCAGATGTATGTAAAATAGTCTATAGTATCAACATATCAAGAGAGCATATTAATTGTAGAGAATGACTATGGCCACATCCATGACTGAATAGTGCTGTCCACTTCACTCTCTATAAGTATATAGTAGTAGTAGGGATTCAACGAAGTCATTAGCAGTCAACGGTACTTTTAGAAAGCAAAAGATGTGGAGCGTTTCTGAACTCAAAAAGAGGTATCAGGCTGGTAAACATAAGTGTTCTCGAACCTGGTCATTTTATCAACCCTAAGAGATTCATGCAAACCTGATCACTTTATCAACCGTAGGAGATTCAAGACTTCTGAAATCCTCATTCTTGATGACTAAAAGTCGATTGTTCACCATGGTGTTAAGAAGCAACACCAAAAGAGTGGAGAGCAGAAACTTCTGTTCGTCTACGAGGCCACCATCATCAAGCATATTTTTGTTACTCTCCAGTATGTGCAAATGTATAGAAAGAGCTAGCAATGGCCCTGTCCAAATCAGAACAGAATTGTATACCTCCGACTTCCCGAGTCCACATGGGAATGAGAGTATTAAGGATTAATCCGACCACCCTTGTGTTTTCAGATTGGTTGAGTATTAACAAAGTTTGGCGAACCTTTGCGTCCACATCTTGCTGAAAAGCTTTTAAAGCCTATGTATTGCTCTTTGAAAAGGTTTCATAGGATGAGCTGATCAAGTTAATTCATGCAGACTCCTCCAGAAGTCCTTTTTTAAAATCGGCTTGGCCAAATTATCTTTCAGCACCATAAAAAGATAGCAAGAGATACTATAGTGCATGGGCGTTGGCGTCATAGTTTCCAAAATTTCGTCTCGTACACCATTGGTAAGATGTTGACTTTGAAACAGTGAATCTCATACAATCGTTTCAATGGTGAAGCTCAAATGAAAAGAAGGCCATCAGGAGTGAAACATACATCAGGAGTGAAACATACATAAGGAGTGAAACATACATCAGGAGTGAAACATACATCAGGAGTGAAACATACATCAGGAGTGAAACATACATCAGGAGCAAAAGCTGATGAATGGGCAGAGGAGGCTCTAGAAACCGTGAACTTGGGGGTGATGCAAGAACCACTGTCTATACTTTGTGCCAGTCTGTGAGGTTGAGGTCTAAGCCATATCAAGAGAATTTCATATGGTCATAGACAGAACTTTATACACTGAGACCCATAGGCAGCACATAAATCTTGGAGATCTGGCCAGAGTGTAGTCGGTAGTGTAGTCAGTAGTCAGTAGTAGTCAGTAGTAGTACTAGTAGTAGTGTAGTACTAGTAGTAGTGTAGTAGTAGTAGTAGTAGTGTAGTAGTATTAGTAGTACTAGTAGTAGTGTAGTCAGTAGTAGTGAGGAAATAGTAGTCAGTAGTGTAGTCGGTAGTGTAGTCGGTAGTATTAGTCAGTAGTGTAGTCAGTAGTCACTAGTATTATAGTCAGTAGTGTAGTCAGTAGTCAGTAGTAGTACTAGTAGTAGTCAGTAGTATTATAGTCGGTAGTGTAGTCAGTACAGTGTTTTTGAAAACTATTCAAACCAACCTATCAAAATGTTTCGAACCAACAAGATATAATGATTCAAACCAGTGTGACAACGATTCAAACCAATAATTCATAACGTTTCGAACCCTCTCCAGTTCACTTCCGTCCATCCTAGCCGTTCAGTGGTACTGTAAGACTCCCAAATGTAGTACATAAATGGCGATCCTCTAGGTTTAAGATTTCAGACCATTGAATTCTGATGAACGTTGGTGTAAAACATTACGCCATTTGCTTTGAAAGACTGTGGCAAGGCATACGAACTTTTTTGAATGATTGGTTTGTTTAATTTTGCTGTTGTGGTTTGAATCTTTTTATCGTGCGGGTTTGAATAGTTATCAAAAACACTGTAATATGGTCAATAGTGTAGTCACTAGTATTATAGTCAGTAGTCAGTAGTCAGTAGTCAGTAGCCAGTAGTCAGTAGCCAGTAGTCAATAGTGTAGTAGTAGTGTAGTAGTCAGTAGTCAGTAGTCAGTAGTCAATATTAGTGTAGTAGTAGTAGTAGTAGTAGTAGTGGTAGTATTAGTAGTAGTAGTAGTAGTAGTAGTAGTAGTAGTAGTAGTAGTGTAGTCAATAGTGTGGTCAGTAGTGTAGTCAGTAGTCAGTATTAGTGTAGTATTAGTGTAGTCAGTAGTGTAGTCAGTATTATAGTCAGTAGTCAGTAGTCAGTATTAGTGTAGTATTAGTGTAGTAGTAGTAGTAGTAGTAGTAGTAGTAGTACTAGTACTAGTATTACAGTGTTTTTGAAAATTATTCAAACCCTCACCATAAAAAGATTCAAACCACACTAGCAAATTAAACAAACCAATAATTTATAGTTTCGTACATCCGTCCGTTTAGACCCTTAATTGATATTGCAAGACTTCTAAATTTATTACTTATAAGAAAATCCTCCAGATTCAACAATTCAGAATCTTGAATTCTGGAAGTTGGTGTGAACATTTGGTTTGAAAGACTGTGCGGAGGAGTAAGAAACATTTTGCTGCTTTGGTTTGAATGGTTTTCAAAAACACTGTATAGTCAGTAGTGTAGTCAGTATTATAGTCAGTAGTGTAGTCAGTATTATAGTCAGTAGTCACTAGTATTATAGTCAGTAGTCACTAGTATTATAGTCAGTAGTCACTAGTATTATAGTCACTAGTACTAGTAGTAGTCACTAGTATTATAGTCAGTAGTCACTAGTAGTGTAGTCAGAAGTATTATAGTCAGTAGTGTAGTCAGTAGTCAGTAGTGTAGTCAATAGTGTAGTAGTAGTAGTCAGTAGTATAGTCAGTAGTCAGTAGTATTATAGTCGGTAGTGTAGTCAGTAATATGGTCAATAGTGTAGTCACTAGTATTATAGTCAGTAGTCAGTAGTATTATAGTCAGTAGTACTAGTAGTAGTGTAGTGTAGTACTACTAGCAGTAGTCAGTAGTCAGTATTTTAGTCAGTACCACTAGCAGTAGCAGTCGTACTAGTAGTGTACAGTGCTTTTCAAAACCATTCAAACCACACTAGCAAATTAAACAAACCGTAATTCAATAGGTTACTGTTTTTAACATTTAATCAAGACCTCACAGGAAACGGAACCAGAACACCTTGCCGGGAACCGGTTGGATCTTCGGTCTTGCCCAAGATGTTTTGTAGACTTGGCCTGTGTGACCAAGTTGGCACCGGTCCCCGCGGAAGCAATGTCCTTTTTGATGTGCACGATTTCCTGCTACTGCTTGTGACACTGCTTCCTCTGCCTGCAGCTCTATAAGTAGCCCGAATCTGGTCTGAGGCACCATTGAAATGAACGGTAAGCAGAGTGCCAGACGTAACAAAGAGCTTATTTCGAATCCTTGATCCTTAGCATTTTTTTAGTCAATAGCACGAAACTTTTGACTTATCAGTTTGTTTAATTTTGCTAGTGTGGTTCAAATACAGTGTTTTTGAAAACTATTCAAATGAGCGCAGCAAAATGTTTCGTACTTTTTCGGCCAATGTTTCAAACCAAATGGAGTAATACTTCACGCCAGCTTTAATCAAATTCAATGTGATGAAATGTCAAATCCAGATTGTCTTATATAAATTCAGGAGTGTTGCAATATTAGTCAGGGCTCAAAACCGGCTCAAAACCGAAACGAACCAAACTGAAGAGGAACGATACTTTTTGAATTATTGGTTGGTTAAATTTGCTAATGTGGTTTGAATTGTTTTATAGTGCTGGTTTGAATCGGTTTGAAAAGCACTGTACAGAAAATGATTCAAACCACACTAGCAAAATTGAACAAACCAATAATTTAAAGAGTTACGGACCCCTTTCACCTCATTCCGTACCTTTTGACCCTTAATTGATATTGAAAGATTCCTAAATCTATTAAACATAAGGCAATCCTCCAGACTCAACCATTCAGAATCTTGAACTCTAATGAAAGTCAACCATTCAGAATCTTGAATTCTAATGAAAGTTGGTGTGAACATTTGGTTTGAAAGACTGCGAAGGAAACATTTTGCTGCGCTCATTTGAATAATTTTCAAGAACACTGTATTTGAACCAGCGTGGCGCAATTAAACAAACCAATCATTCAAAAAGGTCCGTATCCCTTTTTTTAAACCATGGCGTAATAGACAGCATCCTTCATTAGAATTCAATATTCTGAAATGTATATCTTGAGAATTGCCTCATACAGTGTTTTTGAAAACTAATCAAACCAGCGAGACAACACCTTTCTTACTCCTTCGCAGCCCTTTAAACCAAATGGTACAGTGTTTTTGATAACTATTCAAACCAACACAGCAAAATGTTTCGTACTCCTTCGGCCAATGTTTCAAACCAAATGTTCACACAAACTTTAATAAAATTCAATGTGATGAAATGTTAAATCTGGATGATTTTCTAATTGGTAATAAATTTAGGAACCTTGCAAGTTTCCACCTCTCGATACGACTATAAATAGAATAGGTTGACTCCTGTAAAATCTACTTAATTCTATGAGAGTCACTCATTTTATCCTCCCCTCTCTTGTTTTGGCAACAGCATTGGCTAGCCCCAAGATTCCATTGGCTTTTTTTGCATACGTTGACGGTCTCCTTCGACCCCACGGTACTCAGTCTGAGGTCGATGGTGTTAAGCTAAATGTGTTGTCTTACGGAGACTCCTACGCCCACCCCACCGAGTTTTCTTCTCAAGATGGTTTTGCAGTGACTGAATGTGATAGATCCAGGATGCTTAGAGCTGTTGGTTTTGGTCCTAAGAATTCCCCAATTGGCCTAGATTTTGATCAGGACATGATTTTGATCAGGACATGAAGGTTCTCAATGGTCCGTTCCAAGCTTGTGTGCTACTTCCTGGTACTCTGTATACCATTTTTGACAAGAATTCCGTCAAACCAAGAGCGAAGTGTTTCCAGATAGATATCTACTTTTTGCCTTACGATTCCAGAACAGGACCATCGATGAAAGGTATATCTGAAATTAGTGAAGGTGAAAGTGTTTTACAAAAGGAAGGAGAACGTAAGATGAGGGTCCACGAGAAGCAACAAGTTGGAGAAAAAAAAAATTTGAGGATCAAGGGAATAGCCTTGAAGACGATAAGAATAAGGTTGAGGATACGACGAACAAGGTATTAGTCAAGTTCAAACCGAAAGGAACTGAACTACAAGGCGTACGAAACCTTTTGAGTTATATTGGCTTGATATTTTGCTAGTGTGGTTTGAATATTTTATCGTGCGGGTTGAATAGTTTTTAAAAACATTGTAGCAGTCAGTAGTCAGTAGTCAGTAGTCAGTAGTCAGTAGTCAGTAGTCAGTAGTCAGCAGTCAGTAGTGTAGTAGAGTAGAGAAGTAGTGTAGTGTAGTCAGTAGTCAGTAGTCAGTATTATAGTCAGTACTACTAGCAGTAGCAGTAGTACTAGTAGTGTTCAGTGCTTTTCAAAACCATTCAAACCACACTAGCAAATTAAACAAACCATAATTCAAAACATTTCGTACCCCTTCTACTTCAGTTCCATCTATGTTGACGCTTGATTGATATTGAAAGAGTCCCAAATGACCCTAATGTACTACATACAGTGTTTTTCAAAACTATTCAAACCCTCACCATAAAAAGATTCAAACCACACTGGAAAATTATACAGTGTTTTTTGAAACTATTCAAACCAGCGCAGCAAAATGGCTCGTACTCTATGCAAAGTCTTTCAAACCAAATGGCGTAATGCTTCACATGAACTTTAATCCAAATTCAATGTGATGAAATGCTAACTCTGGATGATTGTCTAATAGTTAATAAATTTAGGAGTCTTGCAATATTAGTCAGGGCTCAAAACAGAAAGGAACTGAACTGGAACGCGTACGAAACTCTTTAAGTTATTGGTTTGAAACATTTTGCTAGTGTGGTTTGAATCTTTTTATGGTGTGGTTTGAATCGTTTTGAAGGACACTGTAGTGTAGTCAGTAGTCAGTAGTGTAGTCAGTAGTCAGTAGTGTAGTCAGTAGTGTAGTCAGTAGTGCAGTCAGTAGTGTAGTCAGTAGTGTAGTCAGTAGTCAGTAGTCAGTAGTCAGTAGTAGTAGTAGTAGTAGTAGTGTAGTGTAGTGTAGTGTAGAGTAGAGTAGTTGTTGAACTTGAGACATTAGTATGCATGTGAGTGTACTGCATGCTCAAGTGATTGTTTACAGATGAAACAAAGGCAAAGCTCTCGTCTAGTTCTTGCCTGGCTCTCGTCTAGTTCTCGTCTAGACTTTGGCCGTTGACTTGCAGAGACAATGGGAGGAGTAGACGGAGGACCGGGACAGACGGAGTCTATAAGAAGGGACGAGAATCCTCATGGTAGGGGGA